>JAWQFJ010000007.1:244393-276494 GCA_034096865.1 Theodoxus fluviatilis
TTGCAAAATTTGCTCATTTTGTGAATAAATCTTGCAGTAATCGGGCAATACCGTACCTAAACAGAACTAAAAACGTGATCAAAAAGGTCATTTTCTCTCCTGAACACAGACGTAACATTTAAAGCAGTATAGCCGATCGTGTACTATCAATAGAGAGCCAATTCTCCCAACTATCTGATCCTGGGGTTTCCATTGGCTGAAATCCATCGTACACCCAGGCAAACTGCTCATTCACTGACCACTAAGATGTCAACAATTCTTTACTAAGTGGGAATCCCCTCCTCTGATTGGTCAAGAACGTCACATGATGAGAAGGGAGGTAACTCGTATCTCACTCCCACAGCCATGGAGCGCACCAAACTGTTCACTATGCACTGAATTCTGCTCGTGATGCCAATATAATCGATGCAGGAGGAAGTAATTTGGTGACAGATGTCATCAATGATTATTACATCGCTGATTTAAGTGACGATAACAGAGGGAGCAATGAAGGGTCCAAACCAGAGATACTGTCCAGGATAGCACACACAACAGCAGCATTGGCAAAGTTCAAGCCAATATGGCGTGACAGAAATATCACTCTCGCGTCGAAGATCAGGCTCATGCGCACGCTGGCCATCTCCGTATTCTTGTACGCATGCGAGTCCTGGACACTCACATCTGAACTACAGAGACAGATACAAGCCCTGGAAATAAGATGCTACCTCAAGATTCTGAACATTTCATATAAAGAACATGTCACGAATGAGGAAGTCAGCAACAGGATCAGGAGAGCAATTGGACAGTACGAAGACCTGCTCTCAATCGTGAAAAGCAGAAAGCTGAAGTGGTACAGTCACGTGTCAAGAGGCAGTGGGCTGGCCAAGACCATCCTGCAAGGTACCGTACCAGGTGGGAGAAGGAGAGACAGGCAGAGAAAGAGGTGGGAAGACAACATCAGAGTGGACATGCTTGACCTTTGCTGACTCACAGCGAGCCAGAGAGGATAGAGATCGATGGAGGAAGATTGTCCGAAAGTCATCAGTGGTGCCTCAACAACCCATCTCAGGGTTAAGAAACTGAACTGAACAGAGGGAGCTCTGCTGAAGACGGCGAAAGTGACGATTCTAGGTCAGCACTTGCCCTCGTAAAGGAAGAGCAGGAGGCAGTGGGTGAAGCCGGACAAAGCGAGGAATCGGATGACAATGATGGAGATATCAGCCTGGTAGTAGATACAACCCTACATCCCTCAATCTGGATGTTCATCAAGATGTCACCATTAATTCTGAATGATTTGAATTTGAAAGTTTTTGCTTGTGAGCCTGGTCCTAGCGCAAGCAGACAATCGCAAAATGGAGAATCGGAGAATGGGGATCAGCGCAGCTGCCTTTCCCAGTTTCCTATTGATTTTGTATTTGGGGTGGGGGTGGGGTGGGGGGGGTAGGTTACCACCAACTACACCACTTGTGGGAGTCTGCCTTAGCTGGCTCTGCCTTAGCTGGCAATGTGGGAACATCCGTGCCTGATAAGGCTTGTGCAGTTAGGCCTGGTGCCTTGTAGTGATCTTGAACATTGCATGTGAAGAGATAAACAGGTCTTTGATGCTCTGTAAGGCATCAAGAGACACTTCTCAGTCTAAACTCATTCATCTCAGTTTGAACAAAATTAATTTGCTTAAGAATTTTTATATGGGTGTGTCTGCTTTGCCCATTCAAAGAAGTGCAATCTACTAAGAGCATGTACATGTTTGATTTCTTATCTTCACTGTTTTCAATAGTTAAAAAGATGTACCCACTCTCTCTCTCTCTCTCTCTCTCTCTCTCTCTCTCTCTCTCTCTCTCTCTCTCTCTCTCTCTCTCTCTCTCTCCCTCCCTCCCTTCCTCTCTCTCTCTCTCTCTCTCTCTCTCTCTCTCTCTCTCTCTCTCTCTCCTCTCTCTCACACACACACACACACACACACACAAACACACACACTCACATCTTTCTTCCAGCCAACTTCACATGCCCCTCACCCCCCACCCCTCCCCACTGGTGGGAATCTTCCATAGCTGGGAATTAAGCTGGTGGCAATGTGTAGGACATCTAATAAGGCTTTAGCAGTTAGGCATGCTGTGTTCTAGTGATCTTGAACAAAGCATGTGAAGAGATAAACAAGCATGCCTAATTAATGTCTCTAAATAAAGCTAAAAGCTTTGACATTTGAATTTCTTGAGACATCTGGTCCTTAGTCTTCCTATATCTAAGTTGTAAATTGCACACTTTCCTGTTTGTACATTTTGGAGAAATGTGTAGGATTTCCTGAGGCTTTGTTTTGATCTCTTGCATGAACAATATTGATTTACATAGAAACCATGAAAAGTGTTTGTGGTGTTTGCATGTACCTATGCATGACTGCATAAAAGAGAAGGAAGGAGAGCAAATCCAGAGTAATAACTTGGTAAGCCACTTTTTTACATCACTCATGATGTATGTGCCAAATTTCATCTGTCTGCAACAATGGTTGCTAAGGAAACCACTACAGAAACAATACCCGAACTTTTACATCGTTTTTCTCAAAACGTCAACACGGAGGGTACCTATCATCAACAGCTCATAACTTTGTCATTGTTTCTCCGATTTTCATACTTATTGCATCATTGGAAAGTATACTATCTCTACTTTATAACCATATGCATAACTCAAAATATCCGATAGGTGACTTGTGTCTCATTTTGGGATGAAGGGTCACATTTGTGGTTGTCTGAACAAGCATTGCTTAATTTACATGTCAGGGATAGAACTTGTCTCACGCACCATGTTTGACAAGTCAGAATTGCGTTGAAGGGTACCACTGTGTGTAACACAGTGATTATTTCAGTCTCTGCTAGTTTTCAGAGAGCAATCCTCCATCAGCTTTCTGTCTGGACTAGGTATAGTCCTACACCAGCCTACCTGAAGACTTTCCAACAACAAACATTTTTATTTGACTTGAGTTGTGGCATTGCTGTTGCAAGAAGGTAAACTTGTAAGGGTGCATCTGGCCACTTGTGTTTTGCAGGCCTGTATTCCATGGCAGGACCCCCAACGGTGCTGGGCTCTGTGCCATCCTACATGCTGCCTCCTGGGTCTCTCTCTTCCAGCATTCCCAGCTCCCTCATGTCTGTCACCCAAGGTAGGCACTGCCACCTCCTGTATGTCACCTGAAGAATGATCTAGTGTGCATTGCAGTCTATGGGATGTTGCCTAGTGTTGACAGTTCTGTAGTGGGTTCTCTCTCCCTTGTTTATCATTTGAGGTAGGTTTTGTCTCACTCATGCAGTCCCCCTGTGGGTTTGGGTAAGTATTGACCCACCGTGTCTCCCTGTGTTATTCGTAAGAGGCGAATAACTAGGGACACCATGACTTGATTTGCATTTACTCTAAACTGTTCTAGTGATTTTCGTGCTACGTTGAAAAATGGGATTATAGAAAAAAATTATTTATTCGGCAAGTATGAAAGCTATGTTCATAAAATTTTGTACATAAAACATACACAATGTAAGGTATATTGAGACCAAATTTTATTGTTCCAAATTGATTTGTTAGTGTTATAATTGAATCACTGAAAAAAACACGGGGGCGATTTTGCACAAGAAAGTAAAGTGACTTAGGATAAAGATAGCTTGTTGAATTTTTTACTGTACATTTCTGAATGTATGTAGCATACAATAGGACCAGTAAGAAAACTGTAGCGTGGTAACTTTTTTAAAATATATAAGTTTAATCTCATCATGCCAGGAGTGTGTTTTTGTGCTGATAGTGCCACTTGTCACCAGACAAATTTCTAAGTGTTGATACATTTTTTACATCCTATTGTGTAAATTAGACCTTCTTCTTTGTTTACAATGATTGGTAATCATTAAGAAAATTGAATACAGGTATTTGGTAGAGTGTGCAAGATCACCCCCGTGTTTTTTTCAGTGATTTAATTATAACACACTAACAAATCAATTTGGAACAATAAAATTTGGTCTGAATATGACACTGAGACAAAAGTTCGCCACCAAAAAGTGGACAATGCTGGTGAAAAAAAAATCAATATTTTCATTTGTTTGTTTGTGTCTCATGAAAGTGTTGTGTATGAAGTGTCTTTATTTATGGATAAAAAGATAATAGTTGTTGTGGGTTTTCTGTAATTCTTTGTTAATGCCGACGCTGGACATCTGATGGTGGTTACAATCTGACGGTATAACAAGTTTTGACAAGGAAAAAATCAATGGACAAAGCCCAAGCAACTTACCATTCTGACCGTTGTCAGCCATGTTTGCAGAAGCTCCTAATCTCGCTGGAAACGAGATTTCATACTCTTGTCGTGGAACCAAACGATAAAAAGATTGGCCTGATTTTTCAATACAAATTACTGCTATCTTACGGTCGTAACAATCGGACAAAGTCTGAATAATCTGAGAAAGAAACTCGAATTGGTTTATTATTTGTATGAATACGAGTTTTTTGATCGACTTCGGTAAATTTCGCGCTGCCTAGCAGTGATGATTTGTATACGAAGCTGTCGTCTGCTAGGCGAAAGCAATCCGCGAAGCCAGCGAAGTTTCGACCATGAATGGACAAAATCGTGTTTCGACCGTAAGAGTCGATTAAAAACGCTAAAAATGATTGTACCACACACTCAAAAACCTTCTTTTTGTGTAAAAGGGGCAGAAAGATGTTTTGACTAGAGATCCATTTAGGGTAAGATAGGTTAGAAATGATCCAGCGTGTGCAGTGTATGGAAACTGAGAGTCGCCCTTCTCTGACCCATTTAGTGTTTGTAAAATATCAACCCATTCAGACATTCAAATGCACAAAAAACAAAACAGGAAAACTTTACAAAGCCAGTTTTATCTTATCTATCTCTTGAAAGCTTTATTGATCGACATGTGTTATTTCCAACACCACATGTACAAAAGCAGCCTTGTTTGTGTGTTGTCAAAGTTGGTCCCCTAGTAAATGGTGAACTTTTGTCTCGGTGTCATATACCTTACATTGTGTATGTTTTATGTACAAAATTTCATGAACATAGCTTTCATACTTGCAGAATAAATAATGTTTTTTTATAATCCCATTTTTCAACGTAGTGTCCCCCCTTAATGGCCTTATATAGCCTACAAAGGCTGATAGGCTGTAAAACACCATCCATCCATCCATCACTCATGCAGTCTGATTAAAGTGCAGCTGTGGAGACTGCGTTCGGGTTCCTGTTCTCTTTCATATGATTCAGGTTGGCTTTAGTGCTGCTGCAGAGGCCTAGGCAGTGCATGGAAAGGTATTTGTTGTAGGTTAAGGCAGTCAAAATTTGGTTATGAAATGAGAATTTATATTTTGATGTATATTTGAAGAACAATAAAAAACAAGCAAAACACACAAAAAAGTAAGCGGATACCTTTATTGGTTCCTGAGATATTGGCATTTTAAGATATGCGCTGTCGCGATACAATTTAAAACTCAAAAATGGGGCAACTTTAACAGCATAAAGCTACTACATAATAATTGCTTAGTCAATTCAGCTTTTGAGAATCAGTTCTCAGCAACCAGGAATAGCAAAAAATCATTGTTGCAACACTCTAGTAGTCTCATATTTGTTTAACCACCAAGCACTGAAACTTTACGAAAAACACAACTGGAAACACAACAAAACTGCACGGGGGGGCAAGTTTAGGCTATCACAGAATTGAATTTATTTAAAGCAGCTGTCTGGAACTTCCAGATCTTACAAACAAACATGCATAGAACAAGCCCAATTTTTTTCATGAGATTATTGCAAGAAGTTTTTGACAAGCCAAAGTCAGGAAAAACATCAATTTGACCGGCGTCCGGACGTTCTGCCATGTACATATATGTAAAGCTTCATAACTATTGAACTATATACAGTATCTTTACCAAGTTTTGAGACATTGCACATTATGCATTTATCTACATTCCTACATAATGTGGAATTGAAAGCTGGAAAAATAAGGAAAAAAAGTCATTTAAAAAAATAGAAAAGTTGGATGTTTCCGTCTGTACACACACAACAACTGTCATAACTTTTGAACCAATTGATGGATTTACCTCAAATTTGAAAGCAAATGAAAAAATAACATGGTTTGCTCTTATGGACACTGAAAAAGGGCAATTGTTCTGAAGGGAACCCCTTCAGGCTTCAGCACCGAAGCAAGGCCCCCCCCCCCCCCAAATAAAAAAAAGAGTTAGCAAGCAAGCAAGCATAGACTATCATTTCAATTTACAGCAAATTTTCAAACAAGTACTCCTTAAAATGGTGATACTTTTGTCCCAAATTGTCTGGTGCTTCAACGATGAACGCACGCTGAATGTGGTAATCGAGCACGCGTCTACACAACGCCATTGCGGTCCGATGTACACACAAACAGGTGGAAAATTTCCGTCCGTTTTCTCCTTTCAAGCGCACAATCCGGGCACTAGATAAAAAGTAGATTCATTGTAAATTAACATCGAATATAGCGTTGGAAAGGGGAAATATTGTAGAATCCGAGGGTGTCTGTACGAAATTGATCGGAAAAGCGGGAGTGAGCAAATTTTAACAAAATGTCCGATGACGTTCGAACTTTCATCCATAACTCGTCTTTCAATTTTCATCGGAAGTTCAAACATACACCGAACAAAAGATCAATCTTTTCTCTAATGAGTTGTAAAGTTTCAACTTGATCCAATGAGAAACTTTGACGGACGAGTGTTTAGAAGAGACCAACCCGAGTCGCGAAATGCGAACTCCATCGTGCCACCGCGAGTGATCAGCGGCGGAGGGTGTTTTTACGTAATCGGCTTGTATTTTCTCGGCGGAAATAAGATGGATTAACACAACATTACACACACATGTTCTTGAAACCTTCATAAACAACTTTCATTCTTGTTTTTATTCACAATATTTTGTGGATTGTCCACAATTAGCCATGAAAGTGAAGTGGTATTGCCGAGTGCATTTTGGGTAGTACAGTAGTAGTAGCGCGAAGAAGGCACTGGCATTGCTACAGACACTGTTGATTTGATACAAATTACCATGGAATCCTCCCACTAGTTTTAAAAAAATTTGACAACTCAGAAAGACTTTAATCTTTCGTGTTACATTGGTATTTTGTGCGAATCCTGGAAAAAGTAGATTTTATTGAACCGACGGCCACTTCCGGTCTGATTAAATTTCTTCGAACATCGCGTCTATTTAGCACTCGCTGAAAGTCCCGACTTCTAAATACTTTTCCCAATATGTGCAAAATATTGCAATAAATATCTTCCTAAATGATTGTTCTAGCATAAACTGAAACAAAACCCCCAATAAACTTTCCGATTTCAGTTGATTTGTCCGTCGAAATCGCACGTCACGCTCTTCGCTCGCCATTGTGTGATTCGACTGGCGAAAATCGCGGAAAATTGCTTCGTTTTGATCGGATTGCTTGACGAGTACAAGTAATGAATACAATAACCTAATACCTCTTTCAAAAGGGTATGGATTCGGCTTCATTTTTCTTGTAGTTAGGATGCGCTTCAGTTGGTTATTTTCTTCAAAATCGTTGAAAAATCATAGATTTTTGTAGAAAATTCGATTTTACGCTCATTCTTTTAAATAGAAAACAACTCAGCCTTACATTTTTAAAAACCTCATTCTTCCGTGAACACTTTGATACTAAATATAGGTGTGTAGGCCCCATGTACAACTCGAGCCAAGGCCGCGAAACAAGTATCCGAAAATCTGACACACGAAGCGCTGCGGGAATGGCGGTCCAAACTGACGCAAGCGGCGCAACACATGGGTTTTTGTTTTAATTGGCTTGAGGTACACATTCAATCAATTCAAACAAAACCAACAGCATTTTAAAGATAAAAGAGTTTTTCAATTTGATATTTGTTTGGCAAAAATTGGTGCATTAGTGACT
The DNA here is from genome assembly GCA_034096865.1 of Theodoxus fluviatilis. Taxonomy (NCBI): domain Eukaryota; kingdom Metazoa; phylum Mollusca; class Gastropoda; order Cycloneritida; family Neritidae; genus Theodoxus; species Theodoxus fluviatilis. The sequence goes on from JAWQFJ010000007.1 coordinate 252,277, forward strand.
GAAAAATCGTCATGGGAAAAAGACCAAAACTAGGCGATTGTACACATTGATGGTGAGTTATCAGGGGGTCTGCCGCAACCTATTTGTTGGGACGTAAATTTGGAGACGTATTAGCCTAGTCCTGTGCTAAGTGGAAATAGTCATGGGACTGGGCGGTATGTCCTTATGGACTTTTGGGACAACATCTCAATGCTTTATTGAGATAATCCAATTCATGGTAAAATGTGACTTTAACCAGTAGCTCTCTTTTATTCTGATTGCAGATTTGATGTGTGGCTTTAGAATTATTGTGCTCTGGAAGTACCTGGCATTGTGCTGGGGAAGTGCCCCTCACTTCAGCTTCAGCTGCATTTTAGCTAGGTACTGTGGTTTGCAGCCCTGTATTGACATACCTTACCTTCTATACTTTTTTTTGTTTTCAAACACACACACACACACACACACATGCATGCACATGCACATGCCCAAGAGTTGAAGTTAGTTACATTGTTTTATGCAAAATATGAAAAACATTCTTGTGTGAACCCACTAAGTGGGCTAATGAGTGCTTTTTTTTTCTTTTTGTGCACCAGCCTCCACTCCCAACATGATCCTGTCTCCAGGCTTGGGCACCTCCCTGGCCTCTCTGCCCATGGTCTCCTCCATCCCTGTCACCGTCAGTGCATGTGAGTGCATGAGTGCCTCTTGAACCAGAAGTTGGTACAGACTGTGTCATGTTTACACTTTTCTTGAAAACATTTAGACCCTGTTTCCTCTTCTGCGCAGTCTCCATGCGTAGAGAGCTCTCACAATCCCAAGATTCATAGCAAACGGCGCCAGATTCAAACATGCCTATCAGTCTGTCGACTATAACCGCCGACGGCTGTGGGGGGAGGTAACTGCGTCGGGGGTTATGACCGCCGACGGCGTGCAGAGGGTTAAAGCTGTTGAAGGAATTGGAAACATGGTCAGATAGTGGAATAAAAAGACCTCTAAGCATTGATGACATTCTAAGTAAATGTTGGTAAATCTACATGCCCTTATTGGCACATGATCAAACAGGAGGATAAGCCTTATAATTGGTATTTGATGGAAATCTTCTTGCCCTGGTCCAGTAGTTAGAACATTCATCAGCTGTCAATTCAGCCAGTGGTGTTTGAAGCTGCTGGGTTTGTATCCTCATGCTCGTGATCGGTCACAGTCCGTCATTGTTGATGGCGTTTTGTCAGCCCCATCTCCATTGATTTTTGGTATCCTGCAAGGCTCGGTCTTAGGACCAGTTTTGTTCACTCTGTACTCGCAACCCCTTTTAGATGTGATAGCTAAGCATGAGTGTGATTTTCAGAAATATGCAGATGACACAGAGTTGTCGAAGAGCTCAGCAGTCAAGGAATTTTCTTATGTACAGTCAGATATCAAGACATGCGTTGATGCTGTACTCGCATGGATGAACAGCAACAAACAAGCTCTTTACAGATAAAACTGAAGTTATGCCTGTTGGGGCACGGTCAAGTCTCGGGCTTATCGAGAGTGATTCCACTGTCATTGGGGGTAGCTCTATTCCATTCCAGAGCTCGGTTAGGTACCTTGGTGTTCAGATTGACCTGACATTGTCGATGCATAAACAGATCAGCAGTACTTGCAGTGCCTGTTTTCTTGAACTACGCCGCATTGCATCCATTCGCCAATATCTTTCTGACACTGCATGTGTTAGACTGGTCACTGCCAGGGTCACTTCAAGGCTGGATTATTGTAATTCAATTTGGCGGGTCTTCCGGCAGAACAATTGAACCGTCTTCAGCGCGTTCAAAACAGCGCAGCACGCCTCGTGCTGAGGAAGAGAAAACACGATCATATGACACCCATGCTTAAGCATCTACACTGGCTTCCCGTGAAATTCCGCTGCCAGTACAAAATTGCTGTTTTGGCCTACCGTCATTTTGATGGTACTCTTCCTGTGTATCTTTCGGCATCCCTTCGCACATATCAACCACCCCGTTCTCTTTGTTCAGCAAATGAAAAGCTTCTCAAAATTCCTAAACATAGTACAAAATCTTTTGGTGAGCGTAGTTTTAGTTTCAATGCCCCCTCTGTCTGGAACTCGCTGCCGGCTGGCCTGCGTGACGCACCCACTTTACCTATTTTTAAGTCACAACTGAAGACTAATATGTTTTGACTGGCTTTTGCTTGATCGTAGGTTTTTTCTCATGATCATGTATGGTGTTGTATCCATTCTCAAGTCTGTAAGTTGTATTATGTGTTGTATTATGTGGGTAAGGTTGTTGATGAATGTCTGCGTGTGCATGTGGTTATGTCAGTGCATTGAGTTGTACAGAAGTGCGCTATACAAATGCTATTCATTATTATTATTATTATTATTTATGCAAGGTGCTTTACCCCTGTTGTGTGTCCCCACTCTGGAGGAATAGCGGGTACCTGTGAGGGCAGTGTAGGCACTCTGTAGTGTGATTAATCCTTGTATGTGGCTGTGAGCCAGCACTGGGTTGACATTTTCCCTGGGGAGTGGAGATGGTGCTGGTGCCTGACTGTGCATCCTCTCTGTCTCTGTATTTGTCGTCAGGTGTCAGTGAAGGATTGATCAAGTGGCCCAGTGATCAGGGAGTAAAGTGTAAAACTGAAAGAGGTTTGTGACATAGATTAGGGTGATATGTCACTAGATAAAGCTAACTCCTTTACCTGTCACCTCAAGCTCAGGAACCTACTATGTATGAGTGTATTTGTAAGTATGTACTTGTGTGTGTGTGTGTGTGTGTGTGTGTGTGTGTGTAATGTTGCCATGGCTGTAGCATTGTTGACTGAGAGAGGATGAAGGTAGTAATGTGGACTGAGGGAAGATAACTGAATGGTGACTGTACTGCAGGCCTGCCTCCCTCCAGTCTGGCCTCGCAGGTGGAGATGGGAGCAGCAACCCTGCTACCCAACACCAGCATTCCTCCACCCATGCTGCAGCCTGCCAACAGCACCACTGTCAGCCAGTATGAGATCACAAACTCTGAAAACCAGATACTGGGTTAGTACAGTGCAGGAGACAGCAGTGTCTCATGGCTTCAGTTACCTCCCTTGAGGAAGAAATGTTATGATCATGGAATTTCAGTGCTCTTCCCCATTGCTTTGCTGCACCACAGAAACAGAATTTTGTCATTTTGCTGTACCACAGACACTGATTACAATGGCTTGCTGTACCCCAGACACTGATTGCATTGGCTTGCTGTACCACAGACACTGATTGCATTGGCTTGCTGTACCACAGACACTGATTACATTGGCTTTTTGTACCACAGACACTGATTACATTGCCTTGCTGTACCACAGACACTGATTTTGTTGCCTTGCTGTACCACAATCACTGATTACATTGCCTTGCTGTACCACACTCACTGATTTCATTGCCTTGCTGTACCACAGACACTGATTTCGTTGCCTTGCTGTACCACAGACACTGATTACATTGCCTTGCTGTACCACAGTCTAGGCATGGGAATTGGCCGCGAAATCGCGGATTTCCGCGAAAATACAATTCCTCGCCGTGAAAAAATCATTATGTCAGCGAAAATAAAATTAAAATAAAGAGCAAAACAAAATAATTGCACTGCCGACGGAAACAGCAAATGTGAATCACTTGATGCCTGCCTCCGATTCACGGGATCAGCAAGCCTAGCTTCTCGCAGGCAGACTGTCTTCGCGCATGCGCATTCACATTTAGTCTTCTTCTCTTTGCAAACACGGCGGCGTCGACGAAAAATTGTTCAGCGTGGTCAAACTTTTGATGATTCTGATTGCCCAAACCGAAACGCATGGAGGTGGGACTGGATATCAACAGTTGTAGAAGCCAAATTTGTCGATAAAGTTGTGGAAGAGCGTGTTGATACACACTTTCGTTAATTCTGCAGAGTGGCAAAGCTTGGTGCAAATCGAAAGTGGAATAAAGATGTTTCATACACCAGTCGCGATGTCGCTACGTTGGCCGACTACCTCCGTTCAGCGAACAAACGAGGCAGCATTGATAACAGTGTGACATTGGGAATATGTTGGTTATTATCTCCAACAAAACCACATTGGAAGGACTTTTAACTTTTTGTGCTTTGGAGTCCACAAGCTTATGAACTGAACTGTCATGAAATTAATGTCATTCATTGATCATCCCCAAGATCTAATAGATGTGTGCATACACCTTCAAAAACAATTTTGTGGATGGTTGTTTCTTCTTTTTGACAAAAAAGTAAATATAATTTATTATAATTTCTTCTTTGGGGGGGGGCCGTGAGTCTGGAATTCGGTCAGTTTTCAGAGTTTTTGGACATGTTCAATTCCCATGCCTGACAGTCACTGATTTAACCTTTAGAGCGCCACCGACGCATTGATGCGCCACAGCGTACATTCCCCAGACGTCCACCGGCGCATCAGTGCGCCGAGCGATAGTGACATGCTTTATTTACTTGCCTAACGCAACCATCGAGTCATGCTGTTCTAAAAATATCACAGCCTCGTGCAGGGATCACGTGACAACGAGATCCGCCATTTTGGCGATCGAGGGAACGTGGGCGAATTTTCTGCAAATTTTTTCACGAAGTTACATCTTTGTCGTTTGTGAGCGGGACTTTTTTCTTTGCCAGTATGGCGACTGACGAAGAAGTTGAAGCGCTTGTGGAGTTATTTTTCTATTCTGACTCTCACAATATGAATTTGAAGGCTTTACTGACATTGATGTGATGGGAGATGGAGGGATAGAGAGGCAAGCACATGCTTTGACGAAGTGTGGTGGTCTGTAGATGGAGACAAGCGGAAGCTTGATTCAGATGAAAAATTGACTCGGCTGACTTCCCTAGCATAAGTAATTGTAGGATTTTTGACTCACATGCCAAGCAAAAGTGAGTCTATGTACTCGCCCTTTTCGTCCGTCCGGGCGTCCGGGCGTCCGGGCGTCTGTAAAAAACTTTAACGTTGGATTTTTCTCAGAGACAATTAAGTCTATCAACACCCAATTTGGCATGATGGTGTAGGATGACAAGGCGTACAAAAACATACATAGTGGCTTGACCTTGCTTCAAGGTCAAGGTCGCAGGGGCCGTAAATGTTGTCTAAAAAACAGCCATTTTTCACATTTTTCCAATTTTCTCTGAAGTTTTTGAGATTGGATACCTGACCTATGTATGGTATATAGGACAAAGTAATCCCTATCTTTTGATACTAGTTTGATTGACCTTTCTTCGAGGTCAAGGTCACAGGAGGTCTTTAAAGTTGAATTGTATACATATTTTGAAGTGACCTTGACCCTGAACCATGGAAGATAACTCTTCCAAACTTCATAACATTGTAGTACACATGTTATACTTTCATACTAGGTTACCAGTGTCGGCCGTCTGGGCGTCCGGGCGGTCGGCCGGGCAGCCGGGTGTCCTGTCGGCCATAAAAAAAACTTTAACGTTGGATTTTTCTCGGAGACTATTAAGTCTATCAACACCCAATTTGGCATGATGGTGTAGGATGAGAAGGCGTACAAAAACATACACAGTGACTTGACCTTGCTTCAAGGTCAAGGTCACAGGAGTTCTTTAAAGTTGGATTGTATACATATTTTGAAGTGACCTTGACCCCGAACTATGGAAGATAACTCTTCCAAACTTCATAACATTGTAGTACACATGTTATACTTTCATACTAGGTCATTCGTGTTGTCCGTCTGGGTGTCCGGGCGTCTGGGCGTCCGGTCCTCCGGGCGTCCTGCCGTCCATAAAAAACTTTAAAGTTGGATTTTTCTCGGAGACTATTAAGTCTATCAACACCCAATTTGGCATGATAGTGTAGGATGACAAGGCGCACAAAAACATACACAGTGACTTGACCTTGCTTCAAGGTCAAGGTCGCAGGGGCCGTAAATGTTAAAAAACAGCCATTTTTCACATTTTCCCAATTTTCTCTGAAGTTTTTGAGATTGGATACCTGACCTATGTATGGTATATAGGACAAAGTAATCCCTATCTTTGGACACCAGTTTGATTGACCTTGCTTCAAGGTCATGGTCACAAGAGCTCTTTAAAGTTGATTGTATACATATTTTGAAGTGACCTTGACCCTGAACTATGGAAGATAACTGTTTCAAACTTAATAATTATGTGGGGAACATGTTATACTTTCATCATGAGACACATTTGGTCACATATCATCAAGGTCAAGGTCACTTTGACCCTTATGAAATGTGACCAAAATGGGGTAGTGAACCACTAAAAGTGACCATATCTCATGGTAGAAAGTGCCAATAATCACCATTGTGCTTCCTATGTCTTGAATTAAGAGCTTTGTGTTGCATGACCTTGGATGACCTTGACCTTGGGTCAAGGTCACAGGTATTTTGTAGGGAAAATATGTAAAGCAGTTCTTAGTGTATGATGTCATTGGTAGGTTTACTTGGTTGACCTTGAAGGTCACCTGAAGGTCAAGGTCATGTAAAGGTCAAGGTCAAGCATGTGAGTCATATGGGCTTTGCCCTTCTTGTTTGTTTTGTTTTACCCTAAAACATTTTCAGATGTATTTCCAAGTAATCAAAAGCTGTTGTATTCTTGAATAAATAGAGCAGTGTAGGAAAACACAGTGACTCACAGTGCTATGACCGATGTGTTGTCAGTTGTGGTCTGTAGTGTAGATTGAGACTGAGAGGAGCGGAAGCTTGATTCAGATGAAAATGACTTGGCTGACTTCCCTAGCGTAAGTAATTGTAGGATTTATGGTTTTGTTTAAGTTTTACCCTAAAACATTTTCAGATGTATCTCCATTACTTGGAGACTCTATCTATGCACTTTTGCATTTTCATCAAAAGCTGTTGTATTCTTTAATAGATAGAGCAGTGTAGGAAAACACAGTGAATTTGTTTGTTTTTTGTTGTTGTCTGTGTTCCATGATTTATTAGCAGCTGAAAAAAACATTCTATGGCATTTTCATTAATTGCGCCATGTAGGCCATCCATTTTTCTTCTCACCCTCCAAAAATCTACTTCAAAGCTTGAATAGATAATAAATGATGATTTTTTACTCACATGCGAAGCAAAAGTGAGTCTATGTACTCAGCCGTGTCGTCCGTCCGTCCGTCAGGGCGTAAAAAACTTAAACGTTGGATTTTTCTCGGAGACTATTAAGTCTATCAACACCAAATGTGGCATGATGGTGTATGATGACAAGGCCTCAAAAAACATACACAGTGACTTGACCTTGCTTCAAGGTCAAGGTCACAGGAGCCATAAATGTGGTCTCAAAAACAGTCATTTTTCACATTTTCCCAATTTTCTCCCACGTTATTGAGAATGGCGACCTTAGCTACAAGTGGTATATAGGTCAAAGCAAACCCTATCTATTGATACCAGTTTGGTTGACCTTGCTTGAAGGTCAAGGTCACAGGAGCTCTTCAAAGTTGGATTGTATACATATTTTGAAGTGACCTTGACCCTGAACTATGGCAGATAACTGTTTCAAACTTAATAATTATGTGGGGCACATGTTATACTTTCATCATGAGACACATTTGTTCACATATCATCAAGGTCAAGGTCACTTTGACCCTTATGAAATGTGACCAAAATGTGGTAGTGAACCACTAGAATTGACCATATCTCATGGTAGAAAGTGCCAATAAGCACCATTGTGCTTCCTATGTCTTGAATTAAGAGCTTTGTGTTGCATGACCTTGGATGACCTTGACCTTGGGTCAAGGTCACATGTATTTTGTTAGGAAAAATGTGTAAAGCATTTCTTAGTGTATGATGTAATTGGTAGGTTTAGTTGTTTGACCTTGACCTTGAAGGTCACTGAATGTCAAGGTCAAGGTCAAGCATGTGAGTCGTATGGGCTTTGCCCTTCTTGTTTAAGTAAACATGGTGTTGAATTTGACCACACATAATAAAATATGCGGCTCTGGGGTAAAGCAATGACGAAAATTGGCGGCGCTCTAAAGGTTAAAGAGCTCATGATTTGGTTGCAAAATAAGACTACCACTTACTACATAGAAGGCGCTACCCATATGTTTCTCACTCAGACAATAACAACTAGAGAGCACTCTGAGAGTGCAAACTTCCACCAAAGGAAACCACAACTTCTCGTCCATGGCCTGTAAAATTAATTCAGGCTGGATTTTCTGCTATCCAGGCCTGACTCTAAGAAGTTCAGTTCATTTTAATGGCTGAAAGCAATTTCTGAGTGCCAAACTCATATGCCAATGTCATCAATAGTTTGTGATTTGAGGTGAAATTTACTTGTTGGTCATAATTCCAAAACAAAATAACAGATAACCTCCAAAATTTTATGGTTTGTTCCTTGGGTGAAACATTGACCTTCCACCAAATTTCATCAGGATCTGTTATATACTTTTTGATTTATTTTGCTAAATAACTAACTAATTGATCAACAAACCCAGGGTAAAACACAACCTCCTTGGCAGAGGTAATAAAGGCTTCTGTATATATCTCCCAACTGTCATTGCACTTGAAGCGATTCCCTTGGCAGTTGATGGAGGGATCCCGGCACTTTCCCCACTCCTGGAAAGCACCACTAGAATTATTCATCTGTGACTGAATTTCTTCCTTTGATTTTTGACTCACATGCGAAGCAAAAGTGAGTCTATGTACTGAGCCGTGTCGTCCGTCCGTCCGGGCGGGCGTCCGTCCGTCCGGGCGGGCGTCCGTCCGTAAAAAACTTAAACGTTGGATTTTTCTCGGAGACTATTAAGTCTATCAACACCAAATGTGGCATGATGGTGTATGATGACAAGGCCTCAAAAAACATACATAGTGACTTGACCTTGCTTCAAGGTCAAGGTCACAGGAGCCATAAATGTGGTCTCAAAAACAGTCATTTTTCACATTTTCCCAATTTTCTCCCACGTTATTGAGAATGGCGACCTTAGCTACAAGTGGTATATAGGTCAAAGCAAGCCCTATCTTTTGATACCAGTTTGGTTGACCTTGCTTCAAGGTCAAGGTCACAGGAGCTCTTCAAAGTTGGATTGTATACATATTTTGAAGTGACCTTGACCCTGAACTATGGAAGATAACTGTTTCAAACTTAATAATTATGTGGGGCACATGTTATACTTTCATCATGAGATACATTTGGTCACATATCATCAAGGTCAAGGTCACTTTGACCCTTATGAAATGTGACCAAAATGGGGTAGTGAACCACTAAAAGTGACTATATCTCATGGTAGAAAGTGCCAATAAGCACCATTGTGCTTCCTATGTCTTGAATTAACAGCTTTGTGTTGCATGACCTTGGATGACCTTGACCTTGGGTCAAGGTCACATGTATTTTGGTAGGAAAAATGTGTAAAGCATTTCTTTGTGTATGATGTCATTGGTAGGTTTAGTTGTTTGACCTTGACCTTGAAGGTCACCTGAAGGTCAAGGTCATATATAGGTCAAGGTCAAGCATGTGAGTCGTATGGGCTTTGCCCTTCTTGTTTACACCTTCTCAACCATCAAATCTCTGTCCCTGTAGCTTCATTTTTAGTTCAGTTAGAGAAATGAACGGCATCATAGGAGTTTAATCCAGTGAGTTGGGAGGCAGGAGCATGGCTGTCGTGTTGGTTTAGGAAAAAGACTGCCAAACAGATATGTTGTTGTGTGCTGGCACTTTGCTGTGGTGCTATACCCACTTTTCTGGATGTTTCTGCCTTGAACACTCCACATTGAAGCAGGGGAACCACTCATAAGTCTGGTTGCTAACCATAGCTTCATTACCAAATGCATGCATTGACAAATCATGACAGTCTCAAAAAGTTATACTGTATATGGTCAATATAAAGGGATAATACTAAATTCAACTCAATACAAGCAAGCACCTGCATGCTCTGACTTGCCACATGACTCCCTGCTTCACAATGGACTTCCCCACCATTATGTGTGGAGTTGAAGGTGGTTGACATGCCATGCAGTACGTCTAGGAACGTGTCGGTAGCACCTAGTAGCCACTAGTGTTGGAATGAATATTATCAAATTGTGTGTGTGCATGTGCATGCTTGTTTGTTTTTTGAACAGTATGAACTCCAGTAATGGAAGCTATATATTTATTACTTGCTCGTAGCACCTGTATTTTGAAGATTCTAATGGCTGTTTTTTGTTGGGTAGTGGCAACCACGATGGCAGGAGGGCAACCCACCCATGTGATTGTGGGACAGCCTCCCCAGCCCCTGGCAGTGGCTTCCATCCCTCAGTCCCTAGCCCAGGTGTCTTGCATCCCTGCCTCTGTCAACCCAGGCCAGCCCCCCCTGCAGATCGTCTCTCACATGATGCCACCCCCAGGCATGCCCCCCCCACCTGGCCAGCTTCCCACTGCCACCCAGATGGCTGGCCCCCCGCCACCTGCCTTCCTGGCCCAGGTAGGTGCTGTGGCTGCCTGCCCTCCCACTGCCTGCCCTGGCTGGTAGTGCTTCCATCTTGATGCACAGGTGCATGGGCTACCTTTTGAATGGTTGCTGTCAGGTGTTCCAAACTCTCCAGCTGTGCATGCTCTTAGTTGTAATGTATTTGAATGTACAATCCATACCATGCCCTTTTTCACTATTAACTCATTCAAGACGCAAACTTTCTAGTGCGTCTGTCCCCTAAAATCGTAGTAAAATAAATACTGTAGCTACAAAGCTAAACTTGGTATGGCTAGAAAGGTCTTTCTTTGCCAAAACTAGCCAAACGCTGCACTTTGTCAAGCTAAGAAAACACTACACTTGCCATGACAGGAAGTAGAGCCACTATTTTGAGAGAAAAAAAGGTATTTCACCCAGCTCTCTTTCTCAGAGTGCCCACTGCTTGTTTCTTGGTCTAGAGCTCTATATAAAAAAGGGAACTTCAAAAAATGGCACAAAAACACTTTGGAGAAATTTTGTGATGATTCGGATTATTAGTCCTGAGTTACAATCAATATGAGCCTACAATGAAGTACCGATGATGGCGAGGTCGACCTCCTTTCAGCCAGCATCACAGCTTTGCTATCGATCCTCGCTCTCTGATACCTCATCATTAGCGAGAGGAAAATCACTACTATCATCATCATCATGAAAGGGATCATCACAAAAACACACTGGAGAAATTTTGTGATGATCGTGTATATTAGTCGTGAGTTACAACCAATATGAGCCTACAATGAAGTACCGATGATGGCGAGGTCGACCTCGTTTCAGCGAGCATGACAGCTTCGCTATCGTCCTCGCTCTCTGATACCTCCTCATTAGCGAGAGGAAAATCATCATGAAAGGGATCATCTACATCAGTTCCTATCTCATACAAAGCATCCACTTCAGCATCAGAACCCTCCTCTACAGCAATTTCCACTCGCTCACCCACCTCGCGCTGCGATCGACGCTACGCCGCCATCGCTGTTTACTTCATGCCTCGTAGTGCATTGCTGATAAAGGTTATGGTCTGGCCGGGAAAGATCTGTGTGTTGATCTAAAGCTGGCAAACTATAGTACAGAGACGAATTTAAGACTAGACTAGTTCCCTAAACCATATTTTCCTTGTTGTAAGGGGGCAAAAATATGCTAACATGCTAGGCTCAATTGAGCCTATGCATCGCGAATGAGTTAAGGTGAAACAGAAACAGTTTTTGGTTCATGAAATGCATGTTTCCTCATGTGTGAGCAGGTATTTCAGTGAAAATTTTGTTATCTAAAAATGGTTCCTCTGTTCTCCAGTTCTAACTTTCCAGCGTTTCTATGAAACATTTCTGTGTTTAGAGCTAATACAAAACACTCTATTCAATTCTTGTGCCTTCAACTGTTGCTCTCACTCCTCAAACAGTTAGTGAGATAAATAATTACTTATTAAATTGTGTTTAAAATGTTTGACTTGTATATTGTGGGTGGAACTCTGCTGTACTAGAATGCGTTTTCTGCCTAGTTTCCAGTGAGCTCAGCACCACCCCACTCGCTGGTATTCACCTCCAGCCCCTCCAGTGTCACCTACACCGTCACCTCCACTGGTTACTCCTTTTCCTCCCCTGCCATGAAGGAGGAGCCTCCCAAGAGGAGGTTCACTGAGGAGAAGCCAGAAGACAAGATCCCAGAAAACCTCTTTGGCTACCAGGTGAGCACTCAGCAAGTGTCACATGGCAGACTGTCTCTGTGAGTAATGAAGCGTGTTGATGTTGAACTTCGTCACCAATTGGGCCAGTGCTCTATAGGGATTACATGCTGCTTGGTTCAGTGGTAGATGTGCAGTAGTGGTTCCACATGAAATACACCCAAAAAAACTGTGGAGTTACGCAATTTGTTTTGTTTGTTTTTTTAGTTGAGCAAAAGATTTTGAGTACAGAATTATTTGAATGATTGAAATAACCCCTATTTATTCAGTCAAAAGTTCTTCTCATTTTGACATCACAAAGCTGTGACACATAACTCTTAAGGGGGGACACGGCCTGCAGAATTTCATGAAAAATTTTCAGAAATTGAGTTTCGTGTTAAGCGCGGATTTGGAATCTACAACATCTCCGCTACACGTGTGTGCGATCGATTTTGCTGGCTTAGGTTTCAAAGTATTTTAAACCAATTTGTTTTGTAAGGTACCCACCGCTAGATTAAAAAAAAGTACTAACCAGGAAGCCAAAATGCACAGATTTGAAAGCTTAGTTTCAGCATCTTCCTTCCAAAGAACGCCACATGTTTGGTATCGCATCGAAGCTTCATTTCCCGGCTTTACGTTGCAACTGTTTCCGGTACCGAAGAATAATTACCGAAGGCACACGAAGTACAAATCGGATGCCAGTGCAAACCAATGGAAAGCTTCGAAATAACGGCCTGTCTCTCAGCTAGGCTCTGATTGGCCGCTTGTGTGCGTGATCACAGCGTGATCAGGCGGAAGTGGCTGGCGGAAACGGCCGAACCTTACTTCGACTGGCGGAAGTGGTAGGCGGAAACGGCCGAACCGTACTTCGGCTGTTTCCGGCCTGAACGTCGGCCGCCGAAGCAAACATCGGTTCTTTCCCGACAATCACGGAAGATGCAGAAATGGACGGAAAAAGCAAGCCCAGAAAAGAAATTAAGTCGTGTCAACAGCCTCTGGAGGTTGTGATACAACAGCGATCGCGTTCTCATCTACAGACACAGCACTGAACGAAGCTGTTATCACGGCGGAAGTTGCCGTGATTACGCGATTCTTACAGAAAACGGGAATGTTTTGCTACAGGTGATGCTTTTCACCTAATTATCCTGATATTTTGAATTAAGATAATAAGTTGAAAGTTTGCTACAATGATAACAAATAAACGACACATTCAATGAGTTATGTTATTAAATTGTATCTGTTATGGTTCAGTTGTAGTTAACGTTTAATCTTTCTCAAACTTTAAAGTCAATTTTCTCATAATGTGGTTTTTATTTCTACGGTAGTGATTTTCTCCCCAAAAATAAAGTCACTTAGGATTGAGATAGCTTTCTGAAATTGTGTGTGTATATTTATGAATAAATATTGCATTCAATAAGACCAATCAGAAAGGTGTAGCTGAATTTGCTTAATTTTTGTAAAAATTTAATTATGTTATGCCCGGAGCACATTTTTTGGTTACTTGTTCTAAATTTCACTAAAATTATTTAGAAGTGTTAGTAATCCACTTATTATATCTTATTGAATAATATAGACCTTCTTCTTTGTTTACAATCATTGTTGATCATAAAAAGGTTATTAATTAAAATTTCACGGAGGGGAGAAAATTGGTATGTTTATTTTTCAGTTATTTTGCTATAACACAAGAACAACTAAGTCTTCAGCAATAAAATTTTGTTTAAATATACCTTCCAGTGTGTTTGTATTCTGTATAAAATTTCATTAGTATAGCTTTCATATTTGCTGAGTTATGATTTATTTTCTATTTATCCGTTTTTGTACGCCATGTCCCCCCTTAAGGTCCTGTAAGTCATTCATGTGTTTCATTTCCCAGTCATGTAAGGATTATGCAATTTGTAGACAAAATCAGTCAAGTAACAGCCATGTGGGGTGGGCGGCTATGGGCAGTACAGGATTGAGCAGGGTGGGTGGTATTGGGCGGTACAGGATCTAAACGAGCTAAAAAATGACAAAATGTGTGTTGGGTTTTTTGTGTTTTTTTAATATCATCCATGCTGTGAGAAAGGCCGGAGGAGTTATGAAAGTTCCCATAAGCAAAGAGCTGCTTCTGTCAGCCTCGTGTGCATGGGCAAGATACATGCAATATCTTGAGCAGCAGAAGAAGGAGGCTGAGAAGGCAAAGGCTGGCAACAAGACAAAGAGGCTAGAAGAAAGTGTGGCCGATCTGAAGACAAAGAGGAAGAGACTTAAGGGTGAAGCAGAGTGGCTCCACAAGCAGGCTGACAAGGCAGCTGAAGATGCTGAAGCCAAGGGGGCTGTCAGACTGATAGCTCAGTCTAATGCTCTAAGAGCAAAAGCCAAATCAAAGCATTCTGAAATCAAAGATGTTGACAAAGCAATTGAGGCAGATGCAGAAAATCAAAGAAGCTCTGTGACTCACTTCACTGTGATTGTACATTTGTAGGTGTTGCATTGTGTAGAGTTTACATCTTTCCTGTGACTTAGAGGCGTGCTGCAGGAAACAAACATCAGATTTGAATACCAGAATATTGTGTCTGACTGTGAACAGTGTAAGCAGAAAAAACTTTTAGGATAATGATCTTTGATGTAACTATTTCTTCTGCCACTGCCTTGAATTTTATAAAGTGGGGCTTGAAAAGTCCTTTAAAAGTCCTTGGAATTTGTATGAAATTTATGAACCTTGTCAAGGCTAAAGTTGGCAAAACAGTTTTGGAGCAAATGCAGAGAAAAAGTCTTCAGCAGGCTATGCCACATTCCACATTTCATGCAAGACCGCCGTTTTCAAAAGTTGATGCCAAAATAGTGACATGAACAGAAACACAGATTCGCATTGAAACAATATTTACCCTCCAAATAACAAAATACATCAACCACCAATAGCTTAAGCATTGACTATTGCTTTTTAATTAAGTAATTTAGGCTATTTTTGTATGTGACTTAAGGCAAGACACGGGTCAAAAAGTTGGGAAAATTTCATATCTGGACGTTTTTGAGATAACATCTGTTTTGAGTAGTTCAAACACTTGCAAATGCCCCCATGTGTTTTTTTCGACCTGTCATTCGAAAATTAGTTGAATAAAATGGCTTTTAAAAACATCACTCCTCGTAAAAAACGTTAAAAACGTCATTGATGCATCGTATTTTATGACTTTTGGAAAAATTGTAACTTTCGATCTATTCTACGAAGAGGTTCACGCCCGGTACCGTTGGAAAGCTCGTCTTTTCGATCGAGCACAGCAAGGGAAATAACTCCGCCAACTATAGTGGTCTATTTTTAGTTGATGATTTCAAACAGCGTACACAGGGTTGTTTGGAAACTCACTAGCCAATCATTGAGCTTAGAGAGGGAATTCCACTTGTTTCAACCAATCAGAGACTCCAAAGCGAGGATTCCCTGGCCCACAATGCATCGTAAACATGGCTGCCGCTTCAACGCTAATTCTCTCGGTTAGTTTATGTTTTGCACCAAATCGAATAAATTCGACTTCAATCAAACAATCAGAGAATGCCCATGAGTGAATAAACTCAACATTATGCCGTGACCGAAAAATAGTGGGCGAAGAGAGCAGCTTTCGGCTGCACGCACCTCGAAAATACTTCGCGGTCAAGGTCGAAAGTCTAGTTCTACTTCGTCAACGCCTGCGTTGACAGTGCCATCGCGATTGCTGCCTCCTCGTCCCTCCATCTCAACTGCCTCGATTCCGGAAGAAACTTCAAACACATCGGCATCAAGGAGGAAGATACAGATGATGCAGGCAGAAGCAAAGCAGCCGATTGAAACCGATCATAAGTGGGTCAACGTGCACTTAGAGTTAGATCAGCTGAGTGAACTAATGAACGATGTTCTTTGCCCGAACTGTTTTCGGTCTGGTCTCACCTTCAGCATACTATACGATGAAAAACAATGGCTTAGCCAGCAAACTTTGCTTGAAATGTGGAGCCTGTGATGCCAGAAGAATGAAGAAAGCTAATGTGGCAGCCTCTGTTCAGGCATAGCAACAGCGCCTACACTATGTGGCTTCATGCCTTCAACTCAAGGCATCAGAAGAGGAGGCTTCAGGAGGAAGAAGAAGGGGAAACCTATGGTGCTGGAATGGCAAACTGACTTGTTGTTGACTCATTCACAGCATGTGTCTCTCTGAAGTTGCCTTTATTGACCTTGGCATTTCCTGTGTAGTAGTAGGGCTGATCCTTTCCTCTTGAGCATGAACTTTTCCATCCCTGCATTTTTTTTGTACTGGGGACTGATTCACTGCACAAAAACACTAAAAACTGGAAACTGTAAGTTCAGTTTCATTTTTTAGCATGTGTAGTCCTGCTGGATGAATGTATGAATAAATGAAACAAGTTTTAGCCATGATGGATAGTTTTAGTAGGAGTTATGCATGACTAAAAGTTGTTTTTGCCATTTTCTCAAAATGTGTTTTTTTCTTAGAGTTCAAATCAATTATTTACTAAAACTCATCACAGGATGATGATGATGACTTGTAATTTTGCAGGTTTGTTACATGTATAATAATTTATGAACATACAGACACTTTTTGCTGTGAACTGATTATTTGGCCAGATATGATTTTTTTTTCTTTGATGTTGAACCTACTTTAACTGCAATTCGGATATTGATGTGGAAGCAATAAGTACATTTTTTTTAATTTTTGCATTACAAACATAATCTTCTGTACATTTAAAGATAAAGGGTGTACAGTTTTAATGCAAAAAGAATTTTCAAGAAATATCAAGTAGTTAAGAAGTTATAGAAATTTGAAAATATACAGAAATTTGCATATTTTTGCATGTTAGGCGGCCATTTTGGATTACCCATAATTCTAATTACTGTCAAACTTTGATGTTTTGATTTACTGTTATGAGTTCTTTCATGCCAAGGTATTGCATACTGCAGTTTACCACTACACCCAATCATTCATGAAAAATAAAAAGTCAACCAGGGGCCCAAAAACAGTTTGCACAAAGAGTTCAACTTTATTTCTACCTAAAACAGTAAAAAAATGTATATGAACATACTTATTTCCAAAGTTATTGATGTATCCTGAAACACAAAAAATGCTTTTACAACTTCAGTGCATCATAACTGCTACAAAATGTTGTTTGGAAGCAACCAATGACAATCATCTTTAACATACACTATGTACACCTTAAGAAAAGTAGTAAACTTGCAATAAAAGTGACAACATTGATCAGAAGGATGGTTGACAGATAAATGACGCTAAATTTAGAATAATTCTGTCTTTACCGTTTCCTGTAGACCTCAGGAGTCATCACTAGATAAAGAAATCATTCTAAAATTGAAAACCAAACATCTATAAATCATATCCACACAACAGATAGATATTTGACTCAATCACAATGACATGGGTGGACTCAAACGAACCCCCCCCCCCCCCCAATTCAAAAACGGGGTCAAACTCGCAGTTACTTGCTTCAAGGAAAACAATCCCAAACTTCTTCAATTTCAGTACAACCTAACTTATGGCCATAGAAAAGCAATCAGAAATGCATACATGCAAGCTTTAAGGGGGCACACAGCCTTTGCTACTTCGTAAAAAAAATCATCAAAAATCAAGTTTTGAGTTTAACACAAATGAAGTCTGGAGAGTCTCCACAACACTTTTGCATTGTAAATTTAAAAAACAAACATCTACAACTAATTTACCAAAAGTGTGTGTGCGTGCGTGCGTGCATGCGTGTGAGAGAGAGAGAGAGAGAGAGAGAGAGAGAGAGAGAGAGAGATGGAGAGAGAGAGAGAGAGAGAGAGAGAGAGAGGAGAGAGAGAGAGAGAGGGAGGGAGGGAGGGAGGGAGGGAGGAGGGAGGGAGAGAGAGAGAAGGGGGGAGGGAGGGAGGGAGGGGAGGGAGGGAGGGAGGGGAGGGAGGGAGGGAGGGGGAGAGAGAGAGAGAGAGAGAGAGAGAGAGAGAGAGAGAGAGGAGAGAGAGAGAGAGAGAGAGAGAGAAGAGAGAGAGAGGGAGGGAGGGAGGGAGGGAGGGAGGGAGGGAGGGAGAGGGGGGGGGGGGGGGGGGAGGGGGGAGGGAGGGGGGGGAGGGAGGGAGGGAGATTTCAATCTCTTGGAGAAGGCCACGGATCTGCGGCTCAGATGCCCACTGCATTTTCCTGGCCTCTCTGTTACGTTTGCTCCTCTCTCTGGCTTTCTCGAGCATCTCTTGGTATTTGTCAGGATCATTTTCCTTCAGTTTCTCTCGATAACGCTTCGAAGACATGGTGTCTGTAACATAAATCAAAACACTCAACTAGGCTAACTGACATTAAACACATAAGTCATAATCTTTGTACAGTAATTATTCATTTGAAGGGGATGGGGCCTTGGGGGTGTAGAACGAATTCCTGTTGTGAAGCACTTAAACCCATTCCCCCCGTCGGAACATTCCAAATTGGCAAGCTGCGCCATTCAAACTGCAGCGGTCTAAAAATAGATTGAGAGGTTGGGGGGGGTTTCAACAATGGACTGGCCTACAAGACGCTTATCGCTAGCGAAGCGATTGGAATTTTCTGAAGAAACAAAACAAAAACCACACAACCAAACCACACAAAAACATATATAATCATTGATTCTCTACATATGAACAATATATCTTTAAATGTAAGTGCAATTTTGGTTGCGAAGCAGCTGAAGTGACCAGCGGCAATCACATTACATTCTGTTCCCGCGGCCGGTAGGCCTATTCGTAAATGATCTAAATCCTTCGTATGGTACCTCAGAAAAATGCACAATCCGTCGTCGTGCTTATCGCAAAAATAAAACCAAATATATCATGAAAAAGATAAATTCTTGAGGAATTCAATTCTATGCGTGATAGAGCGATTTGAACAGATTTACTAAGCAAATAATTGAAAAATATCGGATTCACTTCACACCTCAATATCTTTCGTCTGCAAACAAACTCAAAAATCCCTCACTTACCGTAGACAATCAATGCAAATCCATTTGCGTGCGTCGAACGTTGGGTTGACGAATGTAGCCGACAGACGCAACAAAACTCGTTGAAAAGGCACAAAAACGATTGAATGTGGTACTCTCTGGGAGGTATCTCATTCGCTTTTCTCAATTCAAACGATCTCAAGTGGATGAAACATCATGTCCGGTGAAATCCTCGGTGATTTCCGTGAAAAACGAAATTTGCCGAACGTGTGATTCAGTCTGCAGACACCGATCGGATCACGGAAAAAATGCTTATTTTTAGCGATTTTTTTAATACTGTTGATGATACAACTGTTTTACAATGAAGATTATCAATAAAATGAAGTCGGCAATCAAAAATAATGAAGAAAAAAGCTCTTGATCTGAAAAAGCAGGCTCTGCTTTTAATAGAAACCACGTGGTGTTTTTCCAACAGACGCTTTCCATGGCGATTGGAAATTTCCCACTATCTAAGTATTTAATGCTCCATTTTGATTTTTTTTTTAATTGTGTCTGTTCACAATCCAACTTCATGTATTACTTGAAGTAATAAGCCCAATATAATAAATTTTGTGTGTTATTTTCATGTCTGCGTTCACACTTCAAAATTGGGTCATCCATGCAGAAGGAAATGGTGTCTGTCAGAAATCACACGTTCGCTTCAAAACATTCCCGCAAATAAATGCTTAATCATAGAATTTTTAGCTTATATTTTTTTATTTGTATTGCAAATACCATACTTACGAATTCAAAACAGAAAAAAATATGAAAATAACCACACAAAGCAAGTAATCTGAAAGCAAAGTTCACACACATCCAAGAGTGTGATTACCATGAAACCTGCCTGAATCATCTCGGATTGGTGATTCACAGCGCTGCTCAGCGCTGAGTGAATCACGCCCCAAAATTGCTGTTCAGGAGTGAATCACATGCAGCGCTGCGCAGCGCTTTGCAGTGCTGCGCCTCCTGAACAAGCCTTTTAGATAGAGGTGAACCCAGCAACTTTTCACTTATCTCTACTGTTGGAAGGTAAGATTGGCATTTCTTTTTAGACAGTGCTGCTTAAACAGAACCTATATTATTTACCAGCTGGTGTGGATAGATGGCAGTATGGGCAATAGGAATTCATTATAGTTGCAGCTGTTGTAGCTCTGGTGAGGATGGACTGAGTAGCACCTATGAGCTTTGTGTTTTCAGCATGGACCTCCTCACCTTGTCAACCTGGTTCAGTCAAGTCCTGCCCTGCCCACCTTGCAGCACCAGCCCCCCACCCCAGTGTCCCTGGCACCTCCAGACTTCTCCCAGGATGATGCCAGGTGTGTATGGCAGAGATGCAGCACCTTTAAGGGGGCACATGGCATAGAAAACGGGGGTATCAGAAAAAAATTCATTGCTCAGCAACTGTTTCAGCTATTTTAATGAAACTTTGCACACAATACAAACACACAACAAGGATAATTCACATCATTTTTTATTGTTCTAGATTGACTAGTTCTCGTTATATAACACAATCACTGAAAAATGCACGTTACAATTTTCTCCCTCCTACCAAACTACAAGGATCAAACTTTATAGGATCAGCAATGGTTGTGTACAAAGAAGAAAACCTATATTGTGAAATAAAACGTTATAAATGTACTTATAACACTTACAAATGTTTCTGGTGATGAGTGGCATTTACACATGAAAAAAACGTTGCCGGCATGACAAGATTAAACTTTAATTAAAAATTAACTAATAAAGTTACAGATTTCTAACTAGTATTATTGCATTCAGCATCCATTTCTAACATTATTTTTCAATTTTGGCATCCATTTCTACATATGCAAGCAAACTTTGAGGTAATAAACTTCATCCTAAGTCTATCAAATTCAAAGGCAAAAGCATCAACCTTGAAAATAATCCACAAACTTGTAAGAAACGCGTGATCATGGAGGCAGAGGCAGTTGTCCCCATCCTCTTGGTGACATGGTTGACACAGTTAATCTTCTGCACATCCACTCCCTCACCATACACTCTGGCCTGATTCACTCTGGAGAGTGCTTCCCATCCCCTTCCCCCAACATCTCCACATATCTGAAGTTCTGCCGAGCTTCAGACCTGCTCCACAGAATGACCGCAGCCTCTACCTCCATCGCCTGGGAAGAGCAGTGAACTGTCTTCTGGCACTCCTCTTTATGCTTTCCCTTCCACTCCTCAAACTTGGCAGAGTCTGCTTTCTGCCCTATCTCACATCTGTGGCAATAGTTGGACAGAGTCACATAGTCCACCACAAGACCTCTATCACAGTGGCAATACCACTGTGTGAAGTTCGCCCTCGCTTCTGCCAGCTTCCATCAAAGGAAACTGCAATGTCCAGGTGTCCATCAGGATTTGGTTTGCCAATGTTCATCTCGGCATACAGCACTCGCACTTGTTCCGCTGCCTCCTGAAGGTGCTTGTCAGCTGCCCGACGAGCTCCTGAGTGGACAGCTTTCTGGTAAAACTGCCAAGTCTTCAGATGCATGAGCGGTGGCATATTCATCAAAGCAGAAAACCTCTTCAATTGGGTAAATCCAGTTTCTGTCGAGGTTGCTGCTATGACGAGGTGGCGGTAGACATCGAATCCTGTGTGCGTAGTGCCCGTCTTGGATGATGTTGCGAGCTGACTGATGATGGTGCCACACACCGAACACTGAACTTGAAGCTGGCAAGCAGAGCCCATCCTCGCTGTTTTGATCTCCGTCAGTCGACAGGGCTGCTCACAGCTCTCACACTCGAAGGCAGAGAATAGCTCGTTCAGACTCCTCATACTGATAATGAGGTTGACTCGCTTGAAGTAGCACGATGGAAGCAACCCTTTTTCTTTGCGGACACTGAATCAGTCGACGTGACGGCTGTTGGTGTCGATCTGGACGCCAATTCAACGTGGAGGCAATCGGTGCTAATTCGCCAACTCTGGAGACTGTTGACGTCAAATCCTCACCTATGGAGGCAACAGCTGATGAATCTTCTGCTTCTAGCTTGCGTCTCTTTCTCATTTTCCCATACTGATGTTGACTGAGCAATTTCTTCGGTTTCTTCGGCAATTTTGCGTGCTGCAGCATTCAAACGACAGCCATCTTGACTCCGCTGACGTATGCTCGTTGTTATACGCGGGAATAGCTGATCGTTGCTTCGGGCATTTCCGTAGGTCACTCACGCTGCGATCACGCGCTGGCCTCGAGAAACCTGACCAATCACAGGCAAGCTCTTTAGCCGACCTCTATTCTCGTGGCTTTCATTGGTTAGCACTGGCTTCCGATTTTCGCCTCCGGAAATAGACGCCATTAAGAGCGGAGTGAACGCGCTACGCACTGATACCAAACATGAAGCATGTTTTGAGGAGGAAGATGCTGTATCCAAGCACTCAAAGTGACACTTTTTGACTTCCAGGTTAGATTTTTTCACAACTTCAGCGATGGGTACCTCTCGAAACTAATTAAATAAAAAATGAAGGAATGAAAAGCTGGCAAATCGGTCGTGCCCATGTGTTATTGAGACACTGTAGACCTCGTTTCCGAGTATAACTCAAAACTCGATTTTGGACGATTTTTCACGAAAGTGGCTACGCCGTGTGCCCCCTTAAATGGCGTTACTGTCTTCTGTTTGAATGCGCCTTTTCATCCACATTTTCTTTAATGACTTGGTCAACTTGAGGAATCTTCTGATTGCTTCTGAGTGCTGTAATACCTCATGTTGAAACTGAAAAGATACAAAATGTAGAAATGGATGATCATATATAGAGAACATATTTGTGACCCTCCATCACACAATGAGTCACTCGTTGCATTTTGAACATTTTGAAATCTGTGTTTAAAAAAAAAACAAAAAAACAAGCTTTCAACAGTGCAAGAATCATGAAAATATCACTCCCCTATACGAGTTCACATGACTTTGAAGATAGACACCCTAAAAAGATGTTTTTTGAGGAAATACGGGTTTCAAGTTTACAGACATTATTGACTCACATGTGAAGCAAAAGTGAGTATATGTACTGAGCCGTGTCGTCCGTCCGTCCGTCCGTCCGAGCGTCCGTCCGAGCGTCCGTCCGGGCGTAAAAAACTTAAACGTTGGATTTTTCTCTGAGACTATTAAGTCTATCAACACCAAATGTGGCATGAGGGTGTATGATGACAAGGCCTCAAAAAACATACATAGTGACTTGACCTTGCTTCAAGGTCAAGGTCACAGGAGCCATAAATGTGGTCTCAAAAACAGTCATTTTTCACATTTTCCCAATTTTCTCCCACGTTATTGAGAATGGCGATCTTAGCTACAAGTTTTATATAGGTCAAAGCAAGCCCTATCTTTTGATATCAGTTTGGTTGACCTTGCTTGAAGGTCAAGGTCACAGGAGCTCTTCAAAGTTGGATTGTATACATATTTTGAAGTGACCTTGACCCTGAACTATGGAAGATAACTGTTTCAAACTTAATAATTATGTGGGGCACATGTTATACTTTCATCATGAGACACATTTGTTCACATATCATCAAGGTCAAGGTCACTTTGACCCTTATGAAATGTGACCAAAATGGGGTAGTGAACCACTAACAGGGTTCGTACAGGTCATGGAAAACCTGGAAAGTCATGGAATTTGATTTTTCATTTTCCAGGCCTGGAAAGTCATGGAATTTCAACTTAGGTCATGGAAAGTCCAATTTATAATGAACAAAATGAAACGTTATTTCAGGCTGCTTGAAAGGGACACTTGTAATGTTTAATGGCAGACATTGGGATTTGGTGGAGTGGCTCAGCCTTTGGCAATAATTTGAAGTGACTGTGTGCCCCTGATGTCAGTCCCAGTTAGGGCTGACATGATTGCTAGTTTTCCATCTTTGCAAGATACAGAAACTGCTCCAGTGTTATATATCTCTCTGGATAGAGCTTGATCTCCTCTTGGCAGTCGCTGATTGACTGTTGATGCTTTCAGACACTGCCTATGCCAAGAACAAAGACACGCAACAAGTGGTACTACTTCGATGACTCCAGTGTCACCCCGGAAATTACCTGCAGCAGAAGAGGAGAACTATCGTGGTAAGTGTTGCTGCTCAACGCTACTCTGGTGTCTTCTATCACCGGCACGCCCTTCTATCGGCAGTCTTCTCCTTCCCCATTGTTGCCAGCCGATTCATTTTGGCTCGCATCCTGCACTTCTCCAACTTTTCTTTTAACTCACTGGAGTCGTGGCTAAATATTGTGATCG
>JAWQFJ010000007.1:276504-301504 GCA_034096865.1 Theodoxus fluviatilis
GTCCGTCCGTCCGTCCGTCCGAGCGTCCGTCCGGGCGTAAAAAACTTAAACGTTGGATTTTTCTCTGAGACTATTAAGTCTATCAACACCAAATGTGGCATGAGGGTGTATGATGACAAGGCCTCAAAAAACATACATAGTGACTTGACCTTGCTTCAAGGTCAAGGTCACAGGAGCCATAAATGTGGTCTCAAAAACAGTCATTTTTCACATTTTCCCAATTTTCTCCCACGTTATTGAGAATGGCGATCTTAGCTACAAGTTTTATATAGGTCAAAGCAAGCCCTATCTTTTGATATCAGTTTGGTTGACCTTGCTTGAAGGTCAAGGTCACAGGAGCTCTTCAAAGTTGGATTGTATACATATTTTGAAGTGACCTTGACCCTGAACTATGGAAGATAACTGTTTCAAACTTAATAATTATGTGGGGCACATGTTATACTTTCATCATGAGACACATTTGTTCACATATCATCAAGGTCAAGGTCACTTTGACCCTTATGAAATGTGACCAAAATGGGGTAGTGAACCACTAACAGGGTTCGTACAGGTCATGGAAAACCTGGAAAGTCATGGAATTTGATTTTTCATTTTCCAGGCCTGGAAAGTCATGGAATTTCAACTTAGGTCATGGAAAGTCATGGAATTTAAGAAAGAAAAAAAAGAGAAAGAAATAAAGACGTTTTCTAGGCTGTGCTTCGCGCGATACTCTCAATCTAATTTTAAACGCTGAGCACGTCAGGAAAACGTGCCCTTGCATCCCATTGGTTAATTCTGAAGGCTCGTGTGCCTTCTGCTTCCTGATTGGTTCTTTGGCTAGGTGACCTCGTTTCATTTCCACGCCTGTCTGTTTGTGGTGCAGTGTTTCTTTGAGAATCAGATAATCATCATGCCTGGAAAGTGTCGCTTTCAAGACTCTTGGACAGGAGACCCTGAATACCGTGAGTGGGTCATGCGAGCGAGAGTGGATGGGATGGCAAAGTGCCGATTTTGTGAAAAAGACTGATGTATCCAACATGGGAGCGGCAGCGTTGAAAAGCCACATGAAAGGTGTCGCGCATCAGGCGCGTGCTAAAAAACACCAAGAAGAAAAGAGCAGAAGTCAAACACAAATATCTGATTTTGTTCAAACTGCAAAAAATCCTGAGACAGAGTGCTTCAAAGGTGGTGGTTCCAGCTGGCGCTGCTACGCTGGTCGAAATTAGGCCTGCACCCACTGGCAGTGGCAGTAGATCTACTGGGATTGACACTTTCTTGACAACAGAGGACACACTGAAAGCAGAAATTTTGTGGACTTTGAAAATGGTCATCTCCCACTTCTCATTCTCCAGTACCAAAGGAATGAACGAGCTGTTCCGTCGCATGTTTCCCGACAGTGTCATCGCCTCCAAGTTTGCCTTGAGTGAAAGCAAAGCCATGGCGCTGGATCGAAAAAGACGAAATGGCGACCGCATGTCTGTTTCAAAATGTTGCTGTTTCTAACGTAATTTGGTCAACTATAATTCTGGTTTAATTAGAATAACTTAAATATATCATATTCAAGAAGGGAATAACGATATATATGCTCATTTCTAAGCCATTTCGAAGACATTAGCGCCATTTCGGTAAATAGCATGACCGTCAAAATCACACAAGTGACAATGGCGAGTAAGAGCGTGACGGCGCAGATGCGATTTTGACGGACAAATCAGCTGAAATCGGTTAGTTTATTGGGGTTTTTGTTTCAGTTTATACTAGAACAATCATTTAGGAAGATATTTATTGCAATATTTTGCACATATTGGAAAAAGTATTGTAGAACTCGGGACCTTCAGCGAGTGCTAAATAGACGCCGCACGCGATGTTCGAAGAAATTTCATCAGACCGGAAGTGGCCGTCGGTTCGATACAATCCACTTTTTCCAGGATTCGCACATATCAATAACACAAAATACCAATGTAACATGAAAGATGAAAGTCTTTCTGAGTTGTCTAATTTTTTCTTAACTAGTGGTAGGATTCCGTGGTAATTTGTATCAAATCTTTGCGCTACTACAGTACTAGCCAAAATGCACTCGGCAATACCACTTCACTTTCATGGCTAATTGTGGACAATTCACAAAATATTGTGAATAAAAACAAAAATGAAAGTTGTTTATGAAGCGGAAGGTTTCAAGAACATGTGTCTTGTAGTTTTGTGTTAATCCGTCTTATTTCCGCTGAGAACATACAAGCCGATTACGTAAAAAAAAAACTCCGCCACTACCGACTCGCGGTGGCTCGACGGAGTTTGCATTTCGCGACTCGGGTTGGTCTCTTCTAAACACTCGTCCGTCGAAGTTTCTCATTTGATCAAGTTGAAACTTTACTACTTATTACAGAAAAAATTGCTTTTTCGTTCGGTGTATGTTTGAACTTCCGGTGAAAATCGAAAGACGAGTTATGGATGAAAGTTCAAACGTCATCGGACATTTTGTTAAAATTTGCTCACTCCCGCTTTTCCGATCAATTTCGTACAGACACCCTCGGATTCTACAAGATTTCCCCCTTCCAACGCTATATTCGATGTTAATGTACGATGAATCTACTTTTTGTCTAGCGCCCTAATTGTGCGCTTGAAGGGAGAAAACAGGCGGAAATTTTCCACCTGTTTGTGTGTACATCGGACCGCAATGGCGTTGTGTAGACGCGTGCTCGATTACCACATTCAGCGCGCGTTAATTGTTGAAGCACCAGACAATTTGGGACAAAAGTATCATCATTTTAAGGAGTACTTGTTTGAAAATTTTCTGCATTTGTCAGTTTTTGAATCAATCTGCTGTAAAAATAATAAAAAGAATTAGATTTTTTTTTACAAAGGGTGTATTGTGCGTGAGTTTGGTCGTGCGCCATACACTTTTCTCTTTAAAATTGTCATGTATCACAGTACGCTAGGTCATGGAAAATGTTGAAGGTCATGGAAAGTCATGGAAAAGTCATGGAATTTTGTATCTAAAAACCTGTACGAACCCTGCACTAAAAGTGACTATATCTCATGGTAGAAAGTGCCAATAAGCACCATTGGGCTTCCTATGTCTTGAATTAACAGCTTTGTGTTGCATGACCTTGGATGACCTTGACCTTGGGTCAAGGTCACATGTATTTTGGTAGGAAAAATGTGTAAAGCATTTCTTAGTGTATGATGTCATTGGTAGGTTTAGTTGTTTGACCTTGACCTTGAAGGTCATCTGAAGGTCAAGGTCATGTAAAGGTCAAGGTCAAGCATGTGAGTCGTATGGGCTTTGCCCTTCTTGTTCCTCTTTTTTCCTTACAACCCTTATTCTAGACTCATGAAATTTGCCACAGAGATGCAGCAGTGTATGGGCAAGTATCCTGCCAAGTTTGTCAGCATTTTCTGAATTTTTCCATTTAATATGGCATTTCAAATGCAGACCTGTCACCTTCCGAGCAGTGATTGTTTGGAGTATCAGCAAGCAGAATATGGCAAAGATGAGCAGGATTCATCACATCTCCAAACCTTGACTCAAGTAGAAAGTGTATAAACAGGCAAAAGCAATATTTATTTCAAATACTTCTTTCTTTCTTTCTTCCATCGTTATTTTCTTTCTTCCTTTTACTTGTCTTTTTATGTTACCATATGAAAGTAAAAGCTTTTCACTGTGATTGACTTTGAGATAGTTTTTCAACGTTCATTTGTTGTGATGCATCAAAGCTCTCTTTGCTATCTTTTCTGTCTTTTTACTAAGTGACCACCACGTCTCCCTACGTGGTTCGTAAGAGACGAATAACTAGGGACGCTGTCACTTGATTTGCATTTACTCTAAACTGTTCTAGTGATTTTCGTGCTTAATGGCCTTACATAGCCTACAAAGGCTGATAGGCCATAAAGCACTATCCATCTATCCATCTATTTAACTAAATTAAAACAGATTCTGTGCTGCCTAACAGGGTTAGGAGTCACTAACAAAAGCTCATCATCCCACCCCTTCACAGGGCTGACCAGTCACTATCTTTGGAATCTAAGGCCTCAGTCGCTCTCGCTTCTGACTCGCTCTTGGAACTTCGATCGTCCGAGTCATCGAGGTGAACTATTCGAGAACTAGGAATGAAATATTCTTCTATGACCTCTTGAAGCTCAATCTTCTCACCTGCAGTGCAGATGTTGGCAGTGATTGCAGAATCTAATTCCTGCGATCGAAGGGATCGTTCATCGCATGACTAGAGTCGTGCCACAGTTACTTCCCTTGCTTTGTCAGCCAATCAGAGAAGGGTATTCCGCCGTAGCAACGTAATGTTGTCTCGAAATAGCTTACTTTCAAGCCAACCAGAGGAGATCTACAACCATCAGCGAATCCAATTTGGCTTTGGTTGGCAGCCTATGGTATTCCTGTGTCGATCTGTTGCAGTGGCGGCTACGAAACTTTGAAAAAATGCCTGATGTCAATGATTGGTTCGCAGATGCTTTCTTGTAATTGATTTACCACCACATCCAAAAAACATCATAAAGCATACTCTTACACATTGATTTCAAAAACGAAACTTACTCATACAATGAAGAAGGGACTAGAGAAGCCAAATAAACAAAAATCTCTAAGTCGACCACTACAACCCCAACCTCCTTTGTGGGTGATTTGCGCAAAATGACTCGCCTGCGCAACCAACTCATTTAGTGATGGAGGGTCACATTTGTGATAATGACCTTGCCTGGTGGAGACAAATCCATCCATCAAGTGTGCTCTTGTTAAGGCAGGTATCTCTGTGCAGGTCAATGATGAATGGCCCCGGCAAGGTGATCCACATGATGCAAGCCTCCCCACCACATAGCCCTTCCCCAGACAGAGGTGACCTGGACAAGCAGTTGATGCCTCCCCCCTCCCTGCCAGGTACCAGGAATGCTTAGTGCCTGTTCTTCATCAGGGCTTTTCCTCTGTGCTATGAGGCAGCAGCATCCAGCAAATAATTCCTACCATTTACAATTTGCTCAGAATAGAATTAAATCATATACACGACTTTTTTAAATTTATTGATTATGGTCTACTGATTGGAGAGTTACAAAGAAGTTGACATGTATGAGGTAAAGCTTGCCCATCTTTGTCCTGTCCTAACTGATTGGAGAGTTACAAAGAAGTTGACATGTGTGAGGTAAAGCTTGCCCATCTTTGTCCTGTCCTAACTGATTGGAGAGTTACAAAGAAGTTGACATGTGTGAGGTAAAGCTTGCCCATCTTTGTCCTGTCCTAACTGATTGGAGAGTTACAAAGAAGTTGACATGTGTGAGGTAAAGCTTGCCCAACTTTGTCCTGTCCTAACTGATTGGAGAGTTACAAAGAAGTTGACATGTGTGAGGTAAAGCTTGCCCATCTTTGTCCTGTCCTAACTGATTGGAGAGTTACAAAGAAGTTGACGTGTGTGAGGTAAAGCTTGCCCATCTTTGTCCTGTCCTAACTGCTATTCTTGGGCTTGCAGGGAAGAAGAGAAGTGGCATTACTGGCTGGGAGCCAGAAAAGAAGAAGATAAGAGGAGCGTTGGGAAACGTTGCAGGTGAGGCTATTTGTAATGGGAAGTAGAACATCTAGAACATGGGTAGATTCGAGGCAGTGTGCCAAATGGACCATTACATGTTTTGATAGGAGTATTGAAGGTGTTTTCCTAGTATTTTGTCTGTTGAAACTGGAAAACAATATGGCAATACAATACTGGTAGGGGGCCATTTTGAAAAAGTTTACTAATGGTGACATTGCTGGATTATGGCTTCAGTGCTTATCTGAGAACTTATCATATCATGTCATGGAAATGAAGCTGTATTGTGCTTCTTAGTAAATACTTTTCTTCCCATTTACCTCTGGTGAAAAGGAATTGTTCACAGTGGAAAATGGATGTACCCATGTTGAAATGTGGTGTTCAAATCATTTCTTTGAAATGTAAAAATCATGAAGATAATGGGTGTTATACTTTGTCCTTGCCTATGACTGAATTAACGTTCTATGGGTTTCCTGCAGGCTATGGCTCTGATGAGGAAGAGGAGGAAGGTGCATCTCCCACCAGGCAGCAGCAGCGGGAACAGCACAAAATGGGAGGGATGCACCCTGGCAACCCCCAGGCCTTCAGCCAGGTCTCCCAACCTCCCCCTGCCTCCCATCCCCCACCAACCCTCCAGCCCCCCCCATCTCCACACTTTTCTGAGCAGTACGGCCAGCTGCAGCATCAGTCCCCACCCCCACCCCCCCAACCTCCACCTGGACAGCAAGCCTACCCCCCACCCTACCTGGTGGTGTCCCAGCACTTCCCCCAGCCTATCTCTAGCCCCACCCAGTACTCCCATTCCCTGCCACGCCTGCCAGAGACCCAGCTCTTCACCAGCCAGCCACCCCCCCAGTTCATCCCAGTTTCCCAACAGCAGTTCACTGCCACCTCCCATCAGCCCCAGTTTGTGGCAGCTCCCCCCCAGCCCCAGTTTGCAGGGCCTGCACCACCTCCTCAGCACTACAGCCAGTCCCAGCAGCAGTTTGCCCCACCCCCTCCAGGACAGTTTGCCCACCCTCCCCCCACTCATATGCAGCCTGGTTTATCATTCTATGTGGGCCCAAGCTGAGAGAGAATGCTGCATTAGTGGGAAAACTGCCTAGAAATGCCTTCTGTGAGTGCAGAGCCAAAGGAGACACTTGACTGAATGACGCAGTGGTTGACAACAGATTTTCGTGCAATGCAAGAACAAGCACAAGTACTTCACGTGTGGCTCAGGTGTGCATATTGTGATGAGAGAGTAACATATGAGACATTTGATCAAGTGAGAATTCTTGATATGGTGTACATAATGGGTGAGCATAGTGAGTCCTCAGTCTGCTGGGTTCCTCATACAGTTACTTCACCATTGTCTTGACGTAATGTCATGTTTCAGTGGATTCAATTTGGGATCAGTTGTCAGATTATTAGGAGTTTGATTTCTTAATGCTTAATTTATCTATACCCTTGCAAGACATGTTCACAAAGCATTTGTAGTGAAATTTGTAGTGAAAGGAGACTGTTTTTAATTCTTGGGTGTGCAGACACGAAGAAGAAAAAAAAAGCTGTTGTGGTTGAAATGGCATAACCACCAGCACAAAGGTAGGTAGAACTGAATTTTTTTCTTTTTAAAGAGGCCAGATTGAGACTGCACACATGTGTGTGTGTGTGCATGTGAAATGTCATGTGCACAGTAGATTTATCTGAACATGAATAAAAATGTATCTTTTGCTGAAAATATGTTTGTACTTTAATAGTAAGCAGTTTGTTGTTTTCCTTTAATTTCTTTCTTCTCTTCTCTTTTTTTTCACAGTTAAAGAAAGTTACGGTTTGACAGGAAAAAATAGGGTGGGTCAGGTTACCATCACCACAACTATTTAGTTGTTGTGCCTAATGATGATAGCCCTTCTCTCTTATCTCAGCACTGCAATTCAAGCAGCTTGGGCAGTGTGGTCCCTTACTGCTTTGTGCCATGCAGATTACATTTCCCTGTATGCGTGGATACCATTAGATATTATTTCTGCCATTTTCTTTGTGTGATTTAATAAGAATCAAACTTATTGAAAAAATTTAAGCAGATGGAAACTTTTGTTGTATTAGTGCTGCTTAGAACCCATGCTTTCTTCAATGTAGTATAAATTGGGTGGGAGGCTTGAGCTAAAGATTGCTGTAGGGAACTGGTAACCACAACTGCTTGCATAGCCTGAAAAAAAAATCTGAAATGGCATAGACATCACAGCATTTGCCTTGCTACAGCAGTGGCACTAACCAGGCCATGGTTTGCATTTGTTTCGGGAGATGTGTTTCCATCTGAATGTTGTTGGCAACATGGGATGAAACAGCAGGGCATTTGCAATATCCACAGCTGCAGTTAGCCATGAGGTGCTGAGGTAGAGGCACAGGAAGTTTACCTTCTGTCCCTTCAAAGCTGGGAACCTCAAGAATTGTTATCCCATGGTCTGACAAGAGAAGGAATGCCACATGGAATGTTGCCTGGAATAGTGCTCAGCACATCTCCCACCCCAATGTCTCCTCCCAGTCTTTCAGACCTGCCAAGTGCTACGCTTTAGGCGTAGCATGCTAAGCTTTCGACATGCTTGCTACACTGCTACGCTCGTCCGTAAAAACTACGCTTTTCCCCTGCGCTTGAACTTTTGACCGTGATGGAGAATTCCCCCCCCCCCCCCCCCCCCGCTTTCACGCCGCTGGTTCAGCTTATCGCGCCGCCTTCACAGCCTCATCTCCCCACCCCCCAAACCTCCGCTACGCCTATTTCTTCAATACTACTCCAAATAGCTCTGGGTTCTACTCTTTGGCATGATGGTGGGTTGGCTCACATATTCATTTCACGTTGTATATGTTCAAAACTCATTGCAATAATTTACAGTATATATTAATGCAAGATAAATTTAATTAATGTATTTTGTTGTAAAATCCATCAAACCCTTTTCTATACATTTTTGGAGGGTGTCTTGCTGTTTTGTCCAAAACCATGAATGAATAAGGTTCTGCTGTGGCTGCATGATACACTTGAACAAACTCATCTGAAGTAATCCCAGCACTGTGGTCTTGAGCTATACACCTCACATCCTTATTGTCCAGCCCGCTGAACAACGTAAAACACTTAGTGTTTCTTCGAATGTATTTTGGAACATCATAGTAGGACTGGCACAGATACAAGCAATTACAGTTTTTGTTTCTGCTTAGAGAAAAGTACTCCTTAACAGTGTTCATATTCTTGGAGTCAATTTTTACATCATCAAATATGACTACCTTTTGATCAGTGTCATCAAGGTCTTCCACTGGCTCAACATCTTCACACAATGTAAAGGTACTGCCAAGTCTGTCATTCTCTAGGAGCCTTATAAAGCAATTTATGAACAAGTCACAAACGCAGGTCGGGTCTTTGCATCTGGCAGTCTCCCACAGTGGGTCTGCAGAATGACCTGCATGGTAACTGATTGACTATTAAGCGTGTACCTTTGCGCTGTGTGACAGTGTTATCGAAGTAGAACTGTGTGTCTAGTGCTATCACTGCACTCTATGAGAAGCAATACCGCACAACCTTCTAATAGTGCGGTGAGGAGGACAAGTGTGTGCACCACCTCAGGCGGAACAACGATGTGTGTGTCACACGATATAGGTGGTAACTCAGGGTTGCTGTGTGGCGCGGGGTCGTTAGTTTCGTCGCAGGTACTACGCTTTATATTACCGGGCGTCTACAGGAAACATCGATAACAATTGTCTTACTAGTCTCGTCTGCCGTTCCTCATTCATCACGGGAAAGTTAACGATTATAATATGAAGGGGTCAGGCACTGAGAATGACTTCGGGAGGAACAAGTACAGCCCTAATACGATCTGTGTGGCTCAAAAGTACAGAGTTCTCACTGTGGCCACTCTGGACTAGAACAGACACCAGTCGTACGTGCAGATACGTGTGACATTCCCACACCGGTGTCTATTGCCTCCATCTTGGGTTAGTGGAAGTGTTACAAACACACCATATTTGAGGACATCCAAGCAGTAAGGCTGTCAATTGCAAGCTCACGTGTGCGTCTAAAGTGTGGCGGGTTGAATTGACCTGTGATGTACTGCTCATGAACACGCCCGCAACATAGTGTGAAAGTAGACAAAGGGGTGCTGTGACTCAATGTGAAGCGAAATGTTGTCAACGTAATGCTGCGCTGCAGGTGAACCAGGTACACTACATACGAGATTGTATATAGATTACACACACGAACAGTAGACTTATTCAGGTACCCTTGTAGACGTTGTCACAGTCACTAGTCCAACAGTGACGTGGTGATGTGTATACGCTCTCGTGCTAGGCAGCGTCACGAGTACGTGTGTATCTGGCTGCGACACCATGACGGGGGCGAGAGGATAGAGAACATGTGTGGGACAGAGCATACAACGGGGGAAAAGAAAAAAAGTGAACAGAACTGAGGTGCTACTAGGGGTGGTAATGTGAGAGGGTGGCACAGGAAGATGGAGAGTGGGTTAACTAATCAAACCCTGGGGCGGGTGATCTAAGTAGACAGAAAAAGACATCACAGTACAACGATCTGATTGCATGCCTGATGATCATGTGATCTCGTTGGCGTGGGCGTGCGGGATAGCAGAATGATAAGCGAGTGTAGTATTAGCCTACACCAAGAGAATGTAGGTGCAGCAATGTGTGTGACTATATGGGGAGCGCGAGTGGGGGGGAAGGATGATACCGGTGTGGAATAACAGCTGCAACAGCGTGTGCGAGGTAGTGTGCTAAGGGTTTGAGTAACTTGTCCCCTGGTTCTCAAGTCGTATAAGTGCGGGGGAGGGACAGGTGGGCATGACAAAGATGCAACACTGTGGACCAGGGAAGAGGTGCGTGACAGAGGTACGGAGGTAGTGTGGTGGGTGGTGTGAGGGAAAAGCGGGACGGAAGGGAGACGAAGAAAAAACAGGAGGGTAAAATAGTGTGACCACAGGTGACGGAATCCTAATTCGTGTAAAAATAAACACATAGCAATATTGCGGATATTACATAACAGGTATGTCGTATCGAGGTGTTAGGAGCTAGGGAGGAAGCAGCACTGCGATCGGCACAACGGGTGAGTGCATAATGCTACCAAAGTGTAGGCTCATAAGTGTGAGTACACAGTCCGCCTTGTCCTCTGGCCTACGGCAAAAAGTAACACTGTTGGAGTGTTGTCATCGAACGACTAGTAGTGCGAGCAAACAAATAAGGTGGGTCATGAGGGGGAGATTGACAGGCCCGCAAAAACAGCAAAATAAAAAAACAAGGGGAAAAACCGTGACCTGGCGTGACTCTGAATGGGGATCACAGGGCAAAGGGAGCCATAATGTGGGCCTCCAAAACAGTACTAGGTATTTCCATCTTTTTTCCCCTATCTTTGCTCCCCCAGCTGATATACTGCGACGACTACGTTTGACTTCGTGACCCTCATTGTAGCGATTGTGGCCCCCTCAATAACTAGGGAAAAACACGCAAGCCGAGTCGGGGGGAGACAGGGGGGGGACCTGGACGGATAATGGCGAAGGTCAATAGCCGTGCATTGCATCGGACGGGTCTTCACGACGAAAGAGGTGGATGGGTGACAAGGGATGTGATGGACGCGCTGTGACCCGGACTATGGTACGCGATCAACTGTTAGGCGAACGTATAGTTGGAATAATAGATGGGGGGCACTGTTTGAATCAACCTTTCATCATGACTCACAACACAGAGGCGAGCTTGCACAGTAAGCAAGGGCATGGATCAATATGGGACACGGAATGAAAGGGACACAAAATGGGTAATTCTAACATATAGAAGACTCGACCGCATCTACATGTCTGTAGAAAGTGACCAATAACCCATTGTGCTTTTCCTCTGGAGGAATTAAAAGGGCTATTGTGCTGTGTTGCATGACTTGGCATGACCTTTGACTTGGGGCAAGGTCAACATTATTTTGGTGTAGGAAAAATGTGTATAGTACCATGACAGTAGCTTGTTGCTCTGAGAGCGTGTCTTTTGAGACTCAGAGTTGATAGTTTGTGAACGTGACTTAGGGGAGGTGATAATGGATATGTAGTGGATCAAGGTCATTAATAACTGGTCAGGTCACACCATGTGATTCTGGGTTAGTATGGCTTATGCACATATCAGTATGCGTGCTGAGAAGACAATAGGGTGTGATGAACAACATAAGTACATAACTACCGATATACCATATGGCGATTTGTGAGGTGGACACATGCGGTGTGCGAGCACGGTGTCACACAAGAAATTATATTGTGGTATGGAACTTGATGGTGAGGGGGGGGGAGGTTAACAGTGATACCATGAACGGAAGAGCTCTTTATGGTAGGTTGCTTACAATAAACGGGGTGATATTCATCGTGATACATAGTGAGAACAAGCCCACAGTGCAATTATCGGAACAAGTATGAGCAGGAGTTGTGGAGTGGTGTTTGTGTTTGTCTTGTGTGCGAGGTAGTAGTGTGTCTCAACTGAGATGCTGACAAGGCTGTGGTGGTGACAATAGCGAAGTATGTACGTGTGTAGGTAACTGAATGACAGGGTGAGACATAAGACAAGCGTGAGTAGACAGTAAAGAGAAAAGAGGTATGTTGTGGAACAATCGTGCCGAAAGCAAATAGATAGGAGTGGGGACGTCAGATACAATGATAATACCCGTTTATTGATAGTGTATACTAGTAAATGTACACATGGTCGATGACCAGTTGTTATTACGTTAAGCACGAATGATAGTGGTGCGGTGGGACATAAGACCAAGACACAATTCATACTGATACATATACCAATTGAAAAAACAAAGTGGTTGTTGGCGAATTAAGATGGAGGAATTATATGGATAAATAGAGCAATGCAATGGAAAACAGAAAGCTCATTAGGGGAAAGGAAAGAAGTTGTATAACAGTATAGCGGCTAAATGGTACTGAAAGGTCGGTGGTACACCGACAATGGCGCATGGAATGAAACAAAAAGTACATATTTAGGGGACCATATATCATAGTAGTGATAGGCGTGCAGAAAGTTTTGCGGATACTGAGAGTCATGGGTCGAGACAAGTACTTGGCAATAATCGCGTAAACACTTTGATTATCTGATGAAGAGATATATAGTTAGCAAAAGTGGCTTCAACATATCCTCATTGAGTCAGATGGGTGGATATTGGAAGTGACAAAGCATAGCTCAGAAAGGTAAAACGGTTAATAATGGAGACTCTCAAATGTTGGATTGTATAACAGTATCTCTTGAAGTGAATGTGATGTGCACTGAACTCAATTAGGAGATTACTGTTTTCAAACTGAATATTTCATGAATTGCTAGAACTAGTTTTCTTTCTATCATTGAGACACATTTGGTCACTACATAATGCAAAGGTACACAAAATGACGCGTCTTACACTTTCAGACCGCCTACTACTGAATTACTGTTTATACAAAAGGCGAGTGAGAGATGTGAAGACCCTGTATAAAAGTGACCATATCTCATGGTAGAAAGTGCCAATAAGCACCATTGTGCGTCCTATGTCTTGAATTAACAGCTTTGTGTTGCGAGACCTTGGATGACCTTGGGTCAAGGTCACATGTATTTTGGTAGGAAAAATGTGTAAAGCATTTCTTAGTGTATGATGTCATTGGTAGGTTTAGTGGTTTGACCTTGACCTTGAAGGTCACCTGAAGGTCAAGTTCATATAAAGGTCAAGGTCAAGCATGTGAGTCGTATGGGCTTTGCCCTTCTTGTTATTATTATTATTATTATTGTTGTTATTATTATTGTGCGTGAATGAGTACGAATGCTGCAATGCACATGTCTGGGGTGAATATCTATAATGCACCTCCTCCTCCGTGTGACTGTGTGAGTGTTAATTCAGCGTCTATGACATGCCAAAGCAAAACAAAACATGTCATAATAGGAGCTTCCTGAACCTATCCATCATGTTTAAAATATATGGTCGATTGTTTCCTGGGCCGATAGCTTGCAAGTGGGTTTAAGGAAAAGAACGTTATAAATGCTTTACAAACACTCCGTCATGTCAATTCTCTAATGGCTCAGTTGGTAGAGCGTTGGACTCTTGGTCATGCATGACCAGGTTCGATTCTGCACTGAAACGTTTTTGTTCTCTCTTTTTTCGAGAGGTTGTGGGGTCGAACCCGACCTGGTTTTTTGTGTTTTTATGTGTGTGTGTTTTTCCCCCCTCTTTTGTTGAGAGGTTGCAGGTTCGAACCCGATCTTTTTTTATTTATTGCCAAAACCTGGAGGTTCAGCGCAGCGGTTTTTATCTGACTTCATTGAAGAAAAGAAACGATGAAAAACTTGTAGAAGCTGGAGTGGTCTCTCTAGATCATAGCTTGGGCCGCTGTGCTTGACATGCAGGTGTTACGGGGTCTAGCTCGGCGGGTGGAGACACCTGGTGGGCTGAGTGTGTGGTGTGGGTGATGTCTGCTTCTCAGTCTCGGGTCTCACCTGTGACCCGTGCGGCTGGATGAGCGTGGTCTCAGTGCTCGAGGGGCAGACTCGAGGGACAGACTCACAGGTTGCACGTGCGGCTGGGTGAGCATGGTCACGGTACTCAAGGGGCAGAGTGAGGGACGGACTCTTCAGTTTGTGAATTGCCGTCCCTCGAATTAGACGTCTGCTTTCCCTCGACAGGCCCCCCTGTGGGTTCGGGGTAAGAATTGACCCACCGCATCTCCCTACGCGATTCATAAGAGGCGAATAACTAGGGACACCGTGACTTGTATTGCGTTTACTCTAAACTGTTCCAGGCGTTTTTGACTCACATGCGATGCAAAAGTGAGTTTATGTACTCACCCGTTTCGTCCGTCTGGGCGTCTGTAAAAAACTTTAACGTTGGATTTTTCTTGGAGACTATTAAGTCTATCAACACCCAATTTGGCATGATGGTGTATGATGACAAGGCGTCAAAAAACATACATAGTGACTTGACCTTGTTTCAAGGTCAAGGTCACAGGGGCCGTAAATTTTGTCTAAAAAACAGCCATTTTTCACATTTTCCCTATTTTCTCTGAAGTTTTTGAGATTGGATACCTAATCAATAATATATTATATGGTGCATAGGGCAAAGTAATCCCTATCTTTTGATACCAGTTTGATTGACCTTGCGCAAGGTCACAGGAGGTTTTTAAAGTTGGATTGTATACATATTTTGAAGCGACCTTGACCCTGAACTATGGAAGATAACTCTTCCAAACTTCATAACATAACTTGCTTCACGGTCAAGGTCACAGTGGCGTAAATGTTTAAAAACAGCCATTTTTCACATTTTCTCAAGTGTTTGAGATTGGATACCTGACCTATATATGGTATATAGGGCAAAGTAAGCCCTATCTTTTGATACCACTTTGGTTGACCTTGCTTCAAGGTCAAGGTCACAGGAGCTCTTTAAATTTGGATTGTATACATATTTTGAAGTGACCTTGACCCTGAACTATAGAAGATAACTCTTCCAAACTTAATAACATTGTACCAAAGAACATAGACATAAAGAAGCGTCACTCCTGTATCTTGTATAGAAAAAATGCAGGACGAGATTTTGCTTACGTCACATGTATTTTTTACGTCACATTCACTCGCGAGTAATTTCCCTTGTTTTTGGATGTATACATAATTATAGTAAAATGAGTAGATGGTGTGGCATCAAAGAACATAGACATGCCTGCCTTACATCCAAAAGCAAGGGACGCAACTCTAAATCTCGTCCTGCATAAAATCGCGGAGTGACGCTTCTTTATGTCTATGTTCTTTGATTGTACACATGTTACACTATCATACTAGGTCAAATGTGATTATATATCATCAAGGTCAAGGTCGCTGTGACCCTTATGAAATGTGACCAAAATGGGGTAGTGAACCACTAAAAGTGACCATATCTCATGGTAGAAAGTGCCAATAAGCACCATTGTGCTTCCTATGTCTTGGAATTAACAGCTTTGTGTTGGATGACCTTGGATGACCTTGACCTTGGGTGAAGGCCACATGTATTTTTGTAGGAAAAATGTGTAAAGCATTTCTTAGTGTATGATGTCATTGCTAGGTTTAGTTGTTTGGCCTTGACCCTGAAGGTCAAGGTCATGTAAAGGTCAAGGTCAAGCATGTTAGTCGTATGGGCTTTGCCCTTCTTGTCGTGCTTAGTGGCCTTACATAGCCTTCGAAGGTTGATAGGCCGTAAAACACCATCCATCCATCCATCCCTCAACAGGTGAGACCCGTCATTGTCGCATGTTGATTCTGATTATTGATAACATCATTTTAATGAAATTTTCTGCACTGTAATTTTAACATGATTGTGTGATACTGAAGTTTTACTTGAAAATTAGGTCGCCCGACTTACGCATCGTTTTCTCATTTGCTTTCGTATTCATTTGACGCAAAATGTCATGAAGCAGTGATGACAAGGTCACAAAAATAAACAAATGGCGTGAACGGCTCATATTCAAGAAAAGTGTGCCTTTGTGGTACTTGTTACATTTGGGGGCTCGTCTGACAGGCAACCATGGAGGACCGACGTCTGGATGCCTTGAGGAGGATCTGCTCGTCATCTGCACAGACCTTGGTGGCGGTGGCCATGTTACTGGGTGAGGAGGCAAAACCTGAATCCAGTCAGCAGGAGCTGACGGCAATCATCTTGAAGATGATCGAGGCTGAGGGAAAGGCAGGAGAGGAGAAAATTTTTCGTATGATCGAGAAATTAACGGAATCAAAACAAGCGACAAAGCCAGAAGTCAGCTCGTTGTCGGTACTGCGTCGAGAATTGAAGATCGACGGCGCTATCGATGGGACAGAGGCGGGACTCAGTTTCATCAGCGTGATGAGATGGATTGAGGGAGCGCAGAAACGCGGCTACCCAGAACAGGAGATAATTGATGCCAGCATATCAACAATGCCACTGGGATACTGTCTTCAAAACTTCCTGGAAGTGTCTAGCTCTCATCTGGAGGAAATCAAGGAATTTTTAAGACAGCATCTGCACCAACCGTCAACAACAGAACGGTTTTCAAATCTCACACAATCCGTACAGCTACCAAATGAGAGCGCCACTGACTTTGTGCTGCGATTGATGGACTTACGTGAAAGAACGAAGCTGTCTTCTGCTGCTAACGATACCAGCGTGTTCTACCCACCAGATTTAGTGGATCAGATGTTCAACCAAGCCATTTCGACGGGACTCAAGGACGTTGAATTGCGCTTGAAAGTACAAGAATTGATAAAAGAACAAAACGGCGACGTCGATATCCTAGCACAGGTAAATGCAGTGGAGTTGAAGACACGCGACAGAGCAACGAGATCAGAGCACAGCAATCAAGTTCACGTGGGTGACGAAATGGACGTGGTGACAGCGACTGTGACGCAACTGAGTGTCATCAGCTAACGATATGCCCATTGACTTCGAGGGCTGGTGTGCACTGCGGGTCCGCATCGGCAACGTGGAGGTTGTTGTTCCGTTCCTGGTGGCTGGCATTGGCAGCGTACAGAGGCCGATCCTGGGCTACAACATCATCTGCAGGCTTGTGGAGGACGGGCATTGGGACAGGATGAGCTCAGCGTTCCCGCCGAGGGAACGTCAAAGGCAGGCCAAGGTGCTGGAAGTCGTGACATTGCGGAAGCAGGAAACTCCGATGCCTATGCAGCAGTGGGACCCAGCAGTTGACCTTGATGGCTCTCCCGTTACTGAAGAGCAAAAGAAACTCATACGGCAGGTCCTCAGAGAAGAGTGCGAGGCGTTCTCCCAAGATGACGACGATGTAGGGACTGTCCAAGAGCTGCAGATGAACATTCACCTCAATGACCATTCTCCAGTTCAGTGAGCCTACGTGTCCATTCCCCCATTCATGTATGAAGAGGTGAAAGCCTACATTGAAGACTTGCTTCGGCGGAAAAGGATTCGGCCATCAAAAAGCCCCTACAGCAGTCCAATGGTGTGCGTTAGGAAGAAGGATAAGTCGCTCAGGCTATGCATAGATTACCGTCAATTGAACAATAAAACCTGGAAGGACTCGCACCCGATCCCTCGCATACAAGACACGCTGAACGCGCTGGGTGGGAAAAGGTGGTTTTCCACCCTAGATCAAGGCAAGGCCTATCACCAGGGCTTTATGACGGAGGATTCGCGCCACCTCACGGCCTTTGTAACCCCTTGGGACCTTTACGAGTGGATTCGCATTCCGTTTGGCCTCACCGAAGCGCCCTCGGCGTACCAGCGCTTTATGGAGGAGACGCTGAAGGAAGTGAGGGACCGTTGCTGCCTCCCATACATGGATGACTCCCTGGTGTATAGCAACACGTTCCAGGATCACCTCGACAACCTCAGACATGTGCTGTGTCTTCTGAAGAAGAAGGGCTTGAAGCTGAAGCCGTCCAAGTGCAAGTTGTTCAAGCACGAGGTCAGGTTCCGAGGGCACATTGTGTCAGCGGCGGGATACAGGATTGACCACGCGGATATCGATGCGCTGCAGGCCATTCGAGACCAGAGACCAAAGAACGTCGGAAGGGTTCGACGCTTGCTTGGCTTCCTCGGCTTCTTCAGGAAGTACATACCAAACTTTTCCAGGAGAGCCCAGAAACTGTTCTCGCTACTGGATATGAAGAACAAAAAGATCATCAGGAAGAAAAATGGCCAGTCTTCTTCTGGAATGCCCGTGGCTTGGACGGACGAACATTCCATCATTGTCGGGAATTTGGTCGACGTTTTCATCAGTGAACCCGTCATGGCTTATCCGGACTTCACAAAGAACTTTGAGCTCCACGTGGATGCCTCACAGGAAGGTCTGGGCGCCGTCCTGTATCAGAGGCAGAACAACGGACATTTGGCCATTATCGGTTACGGGTCCCGGACATTGACTTCCTCTGAGAAAAATTACCACATTCACTCAGGGAAGCTGGAATTTCTCGCCAAGTGGGGGATCACAGAGGGGCTTCAAAGACTACTTGTACCACGCCCCACACTTCACCGTATATAGCGACAAACCCTTTGACCTATATACTCACGTCTGCGAAACTAGACGGTGCACGTCATCGCTGAGTGGCCGAACTGGCCGACTACAACTTTGACATTCGTTACAAGCCAGGTCACTTGAACGGAGATGCTGACGGTCTGTCAAGAATGCCCCTGGACGAACGACATCTGAAAAATCACACCTAAAGGATGGACGCGTCAGCGCTGGCAGCGGTCCTGGAGAACAGCGCCTGCCAACAGCGAGGGGACGCAGCGTGGGTGGCAGTCCTGGCGAACGATCCAGCCGTGATGAGCATCACAGACGGTGTGGAGCTGGTGAAGTCGATTCCCGTGGACCATCTGCTGAAAGCTCAGCAGGAGGATCCGGACATAGGTCCCATACTAAGAGCGAAGACCGAAAACATAGGAAGCCAGCAGTTGGAGGCGGCGCGAGCGCAGAGGCGCGAGTTCTGCTACGAGAGTGGGACAGACTGGAAAGGAAGGCAGATGGACTGCTTGTCAGAAATGTACATCACTCAGAGAGAGGAAAGACACAGCAACTTGTACTGCCCAAGAGACACAAAGAAGAAGCTCTGCACCGTCTTCATAACGACATGGGTCACATGGGTGTGGAGAGGACTCTGACGTTGGCGCGTGAGCGCTTTTTCTGGCCCTTCATGGCGAGAGACATTGCACGCTACGTCACGCAGCGATGCACATGCATCAAAGACAAGCCACCGACTCACCATGAGCGGGCTCAACTGAAAAGCATCAGGACGAGCGCGCCATTCGAGTTGCTGTCTATTGACTTTCTGCACTTGGAGAAAAGCAGCGGCGGACACGAATATATCTTGGTTCTAATGGATCATTTTACACGATACGCACAAGCGTACGCAACAAAGAACAAAGCGGCCAAAACAGTGGCGGAGAAGATATTCAACGATTTCGTCCTACGTTTCGGCCTTCCTGCGAGAATCCACCATGATCAAGGAGGCGAGTTTGAGAACAAGTTGATGCAAGAGATGCAAAAGCTCTGTGGAGTCGCTTCGTCACGCACAACGCCGTACAGGCCGCAGGGCAACGGCCAAGTAGAACGTTTTAATAGGACCCTTCTCGCTATGCTCAAGACGTTGCCCCAGGACCGGAAAACAAGATGGCACTTGAGGAGCAGCGGTTGCCCACGTTGCTGAATGCTCCAGAGGAACAGCAGTGCCCCTACAATTTGGCACCAGTACTTACTTACTTACGCCTTTGACTCCTCCTGGGGCATAGGCCGCAAACAAGGGTTCTCCAGCCATCCCGATCCTGAGT
The DNA here is from genome assembly GCA_034096865.1 of Theodoxus fluviatilis. Lineage (NCBI taxonomy): Eukaryota > Metazoa > Mollusca > Gastropoda > Cycloneritida > Neritidae > Theodoxus > Theodoxus fluviatilis. The sequence continues at coordinate 296,266 of JAWQFJ010000007.1, forward strand.
AATCTTTTCCAACTGTCCCCAGGAGTGGCCTGTTCTCTTGACATCGGCGTCCAGGTCTCGGCGCCAACTGTTGCGAGGTCTACCTCTCATTCTCTTACCTTGTGGGTTCCATGAAAGGGACTGTCTGGTGGTGTCTGGCACCAGTGGCGTTGCAGATTTGCCAAAAGGAAAACAAAAACAACCCCCAACATAGGATTGTTGTATGGCCTAGCATTTAACCCACCCTCCACCCTCACCCCCCTACCCCCATTCTCGTCACGGAACCATTATCACTGACAGGAGAAGGGATGAAGGCGCATAATTAGCACCTTAAATACAACTTCTTTTGGTGTATGGAACTCGACTATCTGAGAAGGTAGTCTGTAAAGGAGAAAGGAAAACGGGAGAGAGAGAGAGAGAGAGAGAGAGAGAGAGAGAGAGAGAGAGAGAGAGAGAGAGAGAGAGAGAGAGAGAGAGAGAACGAAAAATTTTATTTCTTGGGCCTCAGGCCCATTGCAATATGCAAGTTACACAACAGTTCATAACGCGAGGTGAGTAAACCCGGAATATACACAACACTGATCAGGATTGGTATCTAGTTATGCAAAAATCTTCAAACACATGAGTGACACGAAATGAATGCCATATCTAAACGCGGAGATAGAGGGGGGGGGGGGGGGGGGGGGGGGGGGGGAGAGAGACAGGGGGGGGGAAGGGGGAGACAGACAGGGAGACAGACAGAGAGAGACAGAGAACGAACAAGTATCTATTTGATTAGGTCTCGGGTCCATTTCGAATAGCACAAAAGTCACAACATATTTACATGACAAGATCATTATCAAGACTATGGAAACCTGTAACTCGGGCACAACAAACGCTATGTAAACGAAGTCACAACATCGTTCTTAATCTCACAAGGAGTCCCCCTGTGGGTTCGGGGTAAGAATCGACCCACCGCGTCTCCCTACGCTATTTGTAAGAGGCGAATGACTAGGGACACCGTGACTTGATTTGCGTTTACTCTAAACTGCTCTAGTGATTTTCGTGCTTAGTGGCCTTACATAACCTTCAAAGGCTGATAGGCCGTAAACATCCATCCATCCATCTCACAAGGAGCAGCGTATCTCGAAGGCGTAAACTTCAACATGAAAGAGTCGCATACAGTACAAATCCGCAGGAGCACGCATTAATCACTATTACTTACGTGCTGCTAGCTTGGATTGACTCATCTTTGAACCTGAATTGTCTCGTGATAAGAGTCTGCCATGGCGTTACTTTGGCTCCAGGAATACCTAATCGTTCAGGAGGGAGTCCAGGAGCACAAGTGCAAGAACTGGGGACAGCGACCGCAGCTTCTTCATCCCTCCCTGTTGAGGAAGCGAGACATGTTGGGCGACTCTCACACTCCATGACACTCTTGCCGAACAGAGACGCACTCGTATTGTCCACAGCACGGCAAAAACGATCTGCAAAGTCTTCAATGATTTTCTCCACGACTTATACAGTCATCTCTCTACTCTCATCCTTCTGTGTGGCGATCTTCTCGGTCGGATGCAGACAAATCACTGCATCGTGATCATTCTCCACTGCATTTATCTCTGGATCCTGCAGGTCGCGTACACTGGCTTGAGAGCACACGGTTGTACATGGCTGGTTAACCAAGGCGGGAAACGCGGCATCATTTGCACGTGACGCACGGAAAGAAACCAGACTGGACGATGCATCAGTGCTGTCTGTGTTCAATGGAAAATTCACAGGAAAAGAAACTTGCTCACCAGTTTGTTTTCGACTCTTGGCTCGCAGCTGGTCGCGACGCAGTTGTGACGGCGCCTTCCTCCTCCAGTGGCCGAGTGAGTTCTCGTTCACGTAACATGGCTGACGTCCGTCTGGATGAAAGCGGAGCACGACGACGGTGCTGTCACCTTTGCCAGTGGCCTTCCAAGAAGAAAGCTCCTGTGTTGTCAACAGTGCAGACAGAACGGCTTCCGCAGCAGTTGGCAACCCGATTACTGGTATTCTGTGTCTTCAGACGTTGCAAACAGGCACACTTTTCGAGAGCCAAAGCCAACGTGGCTTCTTCCGATCAAGGCGAGAGAGAGAGAGAGAGAGAGAGAGAGAGAGAGAGAGAGAGAGAGAGAGAGAGAGAGAGAGAGAGAGACACAGAGAGAGACACAGAGAGAGAGAGAGAGAGAGAGAGAGACGCAGAGAGAGAGAGAGAGACGCAAAGAGAGAGAGACGCAAAGAGAGAGAGACGCAAAGAGAGAGAGACGCAGAGAGAGAGAGACGCAGAGAGAGAGAGAGACGAAAGAGAGAGAGACGAAAGAGAGAGAGACGCAAAGAGAGAGAGAGACGCAAAGAGAGAGAGAGAGACGCAAAGAGAGAGAGAGAGACGCAAAGAGAGAGAGAGACGCAAAGAGAGAGAGAGAGAGACGCAAAGAGAGAGAGAGAGACGCAAAGAGAGAGAGACGCAGAGAGAGAGACGCAAGAGAGAGAGAGACGCAGAGAGAGAGAGACGCAAAGAGAGAGAGAGAGACGCAAGAGAGAGAGACGCAGAGAGAGAGACGCAGAGAGAGAGACGCGGAGAGAGAGATAAAGAGAGAGAGACGCAAAGAGAGACGCAGAGAGAGAGACGCAGAGAGAGAGAGAGAGAGACGCAAGAGAGAGAGACGCAAGAGAGAGAGAGACGCAAAGAGAGAGAGAGAGACGCAAAGAGAGACACACGCACACAAAGAGAGAGACGCAAAGACACACACACACACACACACACACACACACACACACACACACACACACACACACACACAAAGAGAGACAAAAAGAAAGGCAAAGAGAGACAGACAAAAAGAAAGACAAAGAGAGAGACAGACAGACAAAGAGAAAGAGACAGAGAGAGAGAGAGAGAGAGGAGGAGGAGAGAGAGAGAACTGAACTGAGCTGAACTTAAAAAGTTTAATGTTTAGCCACCGTCCTGTTACATTGGGAAGAACACGAACGAAAACACGCAATGTACAAGCGGCTAATCAACACTGGCAGCCAGTTTCTGCTCGCCGAACACGCACGGGAGTTACATCAGTTCAAGTTTTGCGTGCAGCCCTAGAAGGTTGCTGACGTGTCGGCGGCGTTCTACTACTTTCGGTCTTGTTTACATCAGCATTCTTGCCACGATGGTGAACAGCTGTTCTTCGACGAACTGCAAGTCGGGTGTTGTCAGGGGCTTTTGTTGGTGATGCCAGGCAGGTCCTCTTGTAGGCTGTCTCCGGATCATTCAGGCCTTCGGCAGACGTGGACGGAAGGGATGAAGCGAGATCAGTGACGTTCCTTGACGCACAAGCTATTCCACTTCTCAATGCGATCATATGCTCATGCAGATCACGAGACACGTTCTCAGTGATCTTCTTCATCACCTCTTGGAGATCTTCAACAGTTGCTTCTCTTCTAGGGGATGAAATCGTGGCGCTCTGAGGATCATCTTATGTGAACGGAGGAACTGAGGCAGGTGGATCCTCGATGGCCGGAGACGCGTTGTCGTCACTTCCGGAGTTATTTGTAGAAGCCACGTGCTTTCAGCCATGTTGGTAGGAGGCGAGCGCTGTCTGCTAAGCTGTGCTACGGGAGACGTGCAACCATGCCGACTTCTTGCTGCGTGAAAAATTGTTTTAACAACCAACAAAAAGACAAATTAAGAGGAGTCAAACGCTCCTACTACTTTATACCATCAGAGAAAACCAATCAAGGTCCGATTGTGCAAAGGGTGACCGAAGCTAGACGAAGAGGATGGAAAAAGAAGATTTACAGAATAGATCTGACCTTTCGAGACAAACACTCGGCGAGAATCAGCAGACATCTCCCACGAATCCTGCTATGAAGAATCGATAGACTTCCAAAGACCTATAACTCTTGAACTCTTCCAACGTGTACGCCGATGTTCCGAGTACAACAATTAAATATGTCCATGGCACTCGTTGGCGGAGTGTTCCTCAATTCCGGATCAAGTTGGTCCTTCGTCAGCTGGTATGGTAGGATGGATGGATGGGTGGATGGATGGATGAAGTTTTAAGGCTTATCAGCCTTTGTAGGCTACGTAAGGCCACCGAGCACAAAAATCACTCGAATAGTTCCGAGTCAGCGCAAATCAAGTCACGATGTACCTAGTTATTCGCCTCTTACGAATCGCGAAGGGAGACGCGGTGGGTCAATTCTTACCCCCACCCCCCCCCCCCCCCCCCTAACCCACAGGGAGCGTCAGCTGGTATGGATCGAGCCCGCCGATCACCTCAATTTTGTTGAGGTAAAATCGACAGGCATCGGGCTTGCGAAAGTCAACGTAACGCGTTTTCTTCCTCACGGACATTACCTTAGAAAGAAAAATGTATCAACTAACTCTAATTATTTTAGATGTTGGTTTCTTGGCACAGCCAGCTTACCATGTCGGAGCAGATAAACAAATAAGAGAAAAGCGAAACGATCACTCGTGCACTGAGTTTTGATGCGTGACCGGGACACTCCCCGCAGTATGTTTTGTTTGCTTTGTAAGGTTTGAGCACTAGCTGTAGGTGTAAAAATGGTCAGTTATTAATATAATTGGTGAATTTAGTTGTCATGAAACTTTGTTTTGTGCTTTAATGCCATTTTCTTGTCATAATCTTACACGTTACATTACGCCGAATGCGGGCAAGTTGATCATGCACTCATCGACTCGATGATCGTGAATTTTCTGTCCTCGCCTGACCAGGGAAACGAAATAGTCAATTCAAGCCAGAACTAAACAGTTATCTGCTGCCACTCATTCGAGCTTTACATGAAACATTATATCACACTAGCTCGATCGTCTGCTGGCGTAGTGGCTACGGTTCGATCGTGTTCGTCTGCTAGGTACGTACGGTGTGGTTTGTTTACTTATCTTCTGTGGGTTTTGTGCAGAAAGTATACGTTACAATAGTCTAGTATGACTATTTTCGATTAGTTTTTTAATCTAATTAAACTTTTTGCATGCTTTAATGCCATCCTTTTGCCACGATCTAGCGATAATCACTCCTCAACACAGACCCGAAACATACCCCAACATATAGCACCGGAAGTTATGCAACCTACCATCATGGCTGTGCTGCTAATTACCATATGACCCCTGGTGAACTCTTCCCCGGCCATTGAGACTGAGGCTGCTCTTTCCTTTCGGTCATCAGCGCAGTTCGAGGGGTCAGAGGTCATGGTAGCGGCGGTGACGTAATCAGCCTTTACATCAGAGCGAGAATTTCGTGCA
>JAWQFJ010000007.1:304004-305315 GCA_034096865.1 Theodoxus fluviatilis
TTGTTGTTGTTGTGTCTGTGCATGTCCGCACGGTGATTTTTTTTTTAAAGTATGGAAGTTATTTGTATTAAGTAATGTTCAATAATCTTGCAAAGTGCGTTGGTGCTTTGGGAAATAGTTCCTGCATTTTTGTTCTTAATTCAGCTTAGTCTTTGGTGAGTTCATGACGACACTGACTGGAGTAATTTGGACATGCATCGAAACAACAGTTTCTGAGACTGCATACTATCCAATGACGAAAACAAAGTTTATAAGTCAGGAGAACCATGTAAAATACCCGACAAAATGAATGTGCATCATTTGGCAATGCGGGTTTACCATCACTAAGAACCCGAGCACATTTTCACCCAAAGGATTTTTAATGTTATGGTTTGCTTTTTAGAGCTGATGTTGCCTAGATGTCTCATTCATAAACTACAATCAAGTGTGTACGATGAAAGCAAACATAATTTTTTTCACGGGGCCACAGCTCACGGTTGTTGGATGCCATTTGCAGATGGCTTCTTAGGTCGTCTGCTTCTAACTTCTGGTCGGTGCACGGACCGCAGTTTAGGTTCTGGAGGGGGGTCTGACTATTGACCCGTCCACATTCAGCGTGGCTGAGACTAGTGAATATAGTCTCAGCAACAGGTTGGTCACGTGATTGCCTTAATTCTTCCATACCATTCATACCACGAAAGTATTCCATCGTTGAGTGTATTCCTCCGCTTGTTGTGATACACTCGGATATTGGCAGCCATCTTTTCGTCAATTCATTTTCTAAACATCGATTTCCCAAAAATGTAAAACTTGTATGCGGTAAAATTCGAACCACAAGAGTGTAATATTGTGAACTCTACTCATGATAAGGACTTTGAATACAACAGCAACAATTATACTTCATTGTGCGAGTAAGGCAACCAATCCCGTCTGCATAATCTTTTGGGCCGATACGCCCAGAAACCCGCTGAGTGCTTTTAATGATGAGGAATCATTAATTTAATGTATGCTTAGAAGGATTAAACTTAGAAAAACTGCTTCTGAGCTATCCGATGATATCGAACTTCGGAATCGGACGGATTCCTACAGAAGAAACTTCCACTCGATTAACGTTCAACACAGACGGAATGTAGGTTAAATCACTTACCGACTCCATCAGTCGATACACGAATCATCGAAGTGTGGACTCCAGCAGCTCGTCAAACAGTGTGAAGGCAGTTAGACTACAGGTTCCGGTCAGAAAGCATTTACTGGCGAGAGTGTAACCATAGATTCATGCCACCAGCCCGGTGCCACAGGAATCCTTTTCGCTGCGTTTATACTAGTTCCAAA
>JAWQFJ010000008.1:0-55000 GCA_034096865.1 Theodoxus fluviatilis
TGCATGGATAGATGAATAGGTGGATATATAGATAAATAGGTGAATGGGTGGATTTTATTACGTCAGAAATTTTATTCGATTATATACTTTTCGTTAAATGCGTCAAAGCTAAAGAACTTTAGGGAAAAAAACCAGCTCATCTCTAGAAATAGTTTCTACAAATGTAAATTCTTCCCAGGTTTGAACTAGCATATTAATATGGAACACTATTTTTAAGACATATCTCTTTTATGAATCTGTGACTGTTTGTTTTGGCTGTTTCACACCAGTCATGGTGTTCTAAGGCGATCCAGTGCAGGACTTGATTCATGTCTGCATGGCTTACTCAAGTCATTCAAGAGCAAGAGGATATCAAGGTTGAACTGCAACTAAGTATGGATAGTACTATGTCGTTTCGTTTACATTTCAATGGATGGCAGCAATAGTTAAATTAAGGAGGTCAGAATACCCTCGAGCTTCTTGGCCAAAACGTCATGGTGCATCCAATGGAACTTCTCTACTCTTCCGCTCCCGTGAGGGTGGCAATGAGAAGTGATGACATTGTGGATTTGAAATGTTTGCAGTCTAACGCATCACATGAATGTTATTTTCAGTGCTATTGTCAGTGACAATCTAAAGGGGCCATCCAAATCGGGGAAAGATTTCATCGATCAGGAGATGAGCGATGGTATCAGCAGAATTACCGGGCACAGCAAACGCCTTAGGCCAACCGCTGAAGGGATCCATGAAGGTGGTGTAAGGTCCTGTAGCATCTAATCCAAATTTCGCAAAGGGATGGTTCGGCATGTGCATCTTGTGAAGCGGGTGTTGGCTCTTCCGTAGTCTTAAATTGTGACAAGATGCGCAAGCAGTGACATAGCTGTACAGGTGTTTGTACAGTTTAGGCCATGAATACTTGGATTTTATTGCTTCGCAAGTTTGGTAGATTCCCATTTGTTCGTCGTCGTCATGATATTGAGTGACAACCAGTGACAGTAGATGTTCTCGGACGTACAGCCTAGGAATGGGTTCATCATCAGAGTCCGTTATAAAGCACACAACGCCATCCATCAACAGGAATTTTCTGCGCAGTTTGTGATCCTTGTTCCTGCCTAGCTTCTGGTAGACGACATAGTTTAAAGGGTCATTTGTCTCTTTGTACTTCATGTCTATGTCCTGACGGAGAAAATCCGACTGGTGGACTTCTTTGGTATCATTGGTCACTGGCTGATGCTGGTAACGTTCAAAATCCTTAACTTCAAACTCTGAAGATTTTATTACAGATGTATTCAATAAACGCTAAAGAATTAGACAAGAAAAATGGGTCAAAGTGGGAGTTGGAGGGGCTGCATGGTGGTGGGGAACATGAGGGCACTTTGATGACGGCACTGCCAGGAAACAAATCAACCTTAAGGGAGTTAACTCATCACAAAATAAATACACCACTGCACCCGCAAAAAGTATTTCTGTTGAGGATCACTTTTCCACTTCTTCTGGAAACCTTCTCAATTGTCATGCAGTTTATTTAGCGACTTGTTTTTCTATTCGAATTGCATTCCTCAAATAGAAAATGAAGTCTTAAGTAGATCGTTCTTTTTCTACAGTAGAAATGGTTTTTCTCCGGCACAATTACGTGATTTATCGTACGGTCCTCTCCAGAGTTACCAAACCAAAAAACTAATTTAGTCTACTTTTTCGTTTGATTTTTTCGTTTAAATAAGCTGTGATTTGCTTCCCAAAATCCTGGCTGTACTAATATTCCACATATACACACAGGCGTTCTAGAGTTTCTTCTTCCATGTTGCAAAACTTGCAAGTATTTTTCGACTACTATTTTCATTTTGAAAAGACGATCCTTTACTGAAACTATTCAATGTAGGATCTTGCATTGACATTCTCAAACTTTCACTTTCCAGGTACATTCAAAGAGTCAAAGCCACAAACTTTCCTATGGAAGTTCTGTTACTCCCAACTTTCGTCCCCACATCACCTGTGATACTGAAGTTGGTGAATCGTGAGCTAGCTTCTTATTATACTTTGTGGTTTTTAAATATTTTCCTGCATTAAAAATGTTCCAACTGCTGGGATGTATACGCTAGTAGATACGTTGATACCTATTCGTCTCAGCTTACTTTTTCATTCAATAGGAATTATTTATATTTGCTTGCAAATTCCTGAAATGACCATGCAGCCCAAACTGATATTTTGTCTTTACATTTTCTGAATTTCCCGTCACTTCGAAGAATATCGCGAATACGAGTGTACATTTCCTTTTTGAGTCAAATCATGAGGACAGAAGGTATTTTTTATCAGTAAAGAATATACCGTTCCACAACGGCTGATGGAGAGCATCAGCTGGTATTACATTTGCATCCTGCCTCTGTATAAACTGCTCCACCTTTCCCATAGTTGCTTTCAAAATGGTTTTTATTTTATTTTCTCGACAACTGATTGTTTGATAAAACTTCGGTTTGTATCAACGTGCTTGTATCAATCACTCTGTCACCGGCAATGTGAAGTTGTGACATCCTTACAACTCTGTCCACCTATCTAAGTCCTAAGTCTTTATCATATTTTTACAATCCAATCTTTTTTAACCTCCTTACTGGTATGACTGAGTAAGCACTAATCCATCTCTTTTATATGTTGTGCCTACCCAAACAAAGTGTATTGGTCATCATGAATATCCTTCATTGTAGAGTCGGGAGGTCTTGGTAGTATATAAGGAAGAAATTTTTTTATTTTAAATATATCTAGCGATTTGACAACAGTTCTTTTCCCAAGAAGATGTAGATGTCCCCTCCTCCAGACTCGAAGTATGCTTTTGACATCTTGAAACTCCACTAGATAGTTTTAAGTCTGCATGTCTTCCAAGTTATTCGAAAAGATCACCCCCTAGTATTTTAAACAGACCCGTTGTGCAATTTTACTTTAATCGGAACATGGTCGCAATGAAGAGTTAGCCATAGATTCTAATCAGACAGTGTTTGTTTTGTTGGTAGTCATATTTTCCCCGATATATCTCCAAATGTATCGAGGTTGCTAGGAGTTTCTTTGTGTCATAAGGAGAAACTCGATGTCATCTGCGAGGTGACATATGGTATATTCTCTGGTGTTAATCTAAATACGCTGTATAGCTCCATTACCATGAACTAAAGTATTATATATTTTCGCAGATAGGAGACATGTAAAACATGTACGTAGCATGACAGTGGATCCCCTAACCTCGTGCCGCGTCTTACAGGAAAGAATTGGGAGTTGTGACTATTTGTATTACACATTCTCTGCTTCTTTGCTACCAATACAAGAGTTTCCAAATATAGTAAAATGGGTAGTTGCTGGGGTCGGAATGACACTAATGGAAGATGTGCTCCAAATCCGAAAGAATTCAAGCATTTTTCTCTAAATTTTCTATATATTGAATCAAATGCTTTCTTAAAATCAGCAATTACAAGTCTCCCTTGTACATTTTGTTCCACAGCCTGCTTGCATGACGTTAATAATTAATCTCTAGCTGTATGCGTCGTGAGATTTTTCTGAAGAATAAGTTGTTTCGAAGAGACGGGACAGGCAGTTTGCTGCTCTGTTTTCTGTTATAGTAACAATTTTTCTTGCAATTCTACCCAGAGGTGAGTAGGACCCACATCTGTTATTTCTTGTTCTCCACATAGAATTTGAACAAGTGCATCAAAAGACCAGGATAATCTATAGGAGAGAAAATGCAAGGTGTTTTCGTACTGCATACAGGAAAAAGGTCCGGCCAATGAATTTCGTAAGGCTGAGTGAGGCAGGCACCAATGCATCCATAGCTGAAGTCTGTAGACGAGTGCAAATATAAGACTATTCTTCGAAAGTCGAATGTCTTCTTGCATTTGACTTTCTATTTGAATTTCGTATATTTCCTGTGAGGTCATTTCAGCGAAGATTTGGGGACGAAGCGTCGATAGTATCCACAAGCGCCCAGGAACCCTCTTATTCTCCGCAGTATTTCGGCAATCACATAGCAATCCCATTATCAGATTGATGTTCTCTTTCTTGATCACAGAGCAATGAAGTGGAGCATTGAAAAGGTTTGACCAGTTCATGAAACCAGAGAAGAGTAAATAGAAGATAAATGGCCAGAGACTGATGTTTAAAAAAAACGCGCCGGTTTACAGAGGAGCAAAACCTATAGCTAAGAGCCCACACTTTTTATGAGTTATCTAATACTTTAAGACCTCCTTACATATAGATAGTATTGCTGAAATGAAACAAATGTATTTGTGTCTGGTAAAACAAATTAAGTAGAACTAGGGGGAGAATTAAAAAATTAATCGAAGGCATCAACTGGAAAATTAACGCTCATCATCACTGCGGGCAAAGAGATCTCCGTTGGAGGAGACAAAGGACATCATATGTTTCTTATATTCGGGCGGTACATCTAGCTTCAGATAAGTCGAAGCTATTTTCAACCGATTTCTTAGTGGAGTCTACACATAAATCCTTGGGAGAAGTTGAAAATGTCGGAACTTGGATCAAGCTGATCTCCGGAATCGAGGCAATCTGTTCAACAACGCAGTCTTTTATCACGGTGAAAGATGTACTGGTTCCGTTGATGATCATGGCAGGAATGAACCTGTTGTTTGTAATTTTCACGACAGAGTTCACAATCTGTCTTCCTGGTTTGTCACGCATGACTGTCTGTTCAGCTGAGGTGATCTAAAAGCTCTTGCAAGAAGAGACGAGATTCTAGATTTTTGCTCTGCAAACGCTCATTGTTTGGGGTTTGAAGAAGAAAAGATATGTGACAGCCTGGTAATATGGGGACACATGTATTCCATACTCTCATTGTGCCTCGGTCATGGTATCACCTAACTCCTTCCAAACGAAGCCAGTCTATTCCAGAGATGATATTTCTTGAGAGTTAATCCACAACGAAGAAGGGGCGGGGATGTTTGATTTTTAGAATGGTCTTTGAATGACTTGGAGTAGCACTTTCTTCTCCCTCTGGAGTCTTGCGCTGTGGAACTCAGATGCATTGTGATGGATTTTTTTATCTACGATGACGACGACTGCGACGACTACGACAATGATAATGATACTGATGATGAAGATGATAATATATTCCTCTGACTTAGATATTTACGTACCTATGGGATTTGGCAAAGATGTTGTGGTTGTTGGTGCTGCTGTGGTTGTTGGTGCTGCTGTGGTTGGACCCGCCAGGCAAAGGCTCAGATCATCCAGGAAACTTTGGAAGTGATCCTTGATCCTGCAAGTATAGTTAAATTTTTACAAACAAAACGATCCTTTGCCTCGTTTAAACTTTGAACGTTCGATGGTCTTATCAAACAATGATATCCCAATTATTGTACCGCGTTCTTTAAAACAAAACAATTTATTCTTTCTTTAACCATTTTGGTTGCTTTTATGACTCTTAAACTCTGCAGCCTGTGCATGCTTTATTGCAATGAAAAGCAATTCATTTATAGAAATATGAAGACAGTGATATGAAGACAGGAATATGAAGACAAGGACATGAATAGGCATGAAAAGGGATGTTAAGATGTAACAAGAAAATGGAGCAATGGTAATAAACACAGACAAAATCCGGAGTGGAGCGCCTAAGGCGGGTTAGTAGTGGACCCCACGACTTTCCCGTCAACTCCTGTAGTCCATTTAGAGCGTGATGTCGTCATCATCCCTTCTGTCATCATCGGCCAAATCGGGGGGGGGGGGGGGGGGGGGGGGGGGCGGGTCTGGCGTGTGGGCAGCCTACGGCCTCAATAGTACCCCTTGCCCAGGATTCAGCGACGCCTTCTGCCACGGACTATGTTAACTTCCCACAAGTCCTGAGGCAAGTGTAAGATGACTCTGAGAGCTGCTATTCACAGATCAGCACTCAGGCGACTAAGGTAGGATTTTCATTCTCCACCTCACCGAGTTTAACAGCCGCTTTGGTGACGGAGAAGCCCTTTTTAGGTACAGCACTGCTCCCGTCACACGAAGGGGGGGGGGGGGGGGGTGTGGAAAACGTGACCCAAAGAAAGCTAGTCTCATCACATCCCGTCGGCTTACCGCAGGTGACTGGACATCAACTATTGCGGTCGAAACAGTATTCTCACTGATGGCAAAATATCCAAGAAGAAGTGCAGTTATCTCTCTGTCGGTGCATGGAACATTAGGACAGTCATGGACAACAACAAAAGTGAAGACCCGAGCGACAAAGAGCACTGGTGTCAGACGTATTGTAGCGCAATAAAAACGACATTGCTGCCCTCATGGAGTCCCGTCTGGCTGAAACTGGCGAAATCAAGGAGCTTGCTGCTTGCTACACCTTCTTTTGGAGTGGCAAGGCAAAATAAGAGCCCAGGGAAGCTAGAGTTGGCTTTGCAATTTGGACAACCCTCCTCAAGAGCCTGGATTCCCTGCCCAGAGGGATAACCGATCGACCGACTAATGACCCTAAGGTTGCCATTAGGCAACAACCAACACCTGTCATTAATTAGCGTGTATGCCCCTACTATGACGTACAGTTTAGAGGACAAGGAGGCATTGTACTAAATTATTGGTGACATCGTTTAAGCAGTGCCAAGAAAGGACACAATCCTGCTGCTAGGGTGCTAGGGGATTTCGTGTGTGTGTGTGTGTGTGTGTGTGTGTGTGTGTGTGTGTGTGTGTGTGTGTGTGTGTGTGTGTGTGTGTGTGTGTGTGTGTGTGTGTGTGTGTGTGTTTGTGTGTGTGAGTGTGTGTGTGTGTGAGTGTGTGTGTGTGTATGTGGAGAGAGAGAGAGAGAGAGAGAGAGAGAGGGAAAGAGAGAGAGAGAGAACTGAACTGAACTGAACAAGTTTAATGTGTAGGCCACCGGCCTATTACATTGGCGAGAAAAACGCGAACAGAGCACAATTATGTACAAGAAGTACATCAAAAACTGGCAACCAGTTTAGGAAGCGCGCACGGGTGAATAGTCTCAATGAGAAAGTTCACGTTCTCCGTGCAGCCCGTGTGGGCTGTTGTCGCGTCGGCGGCGTCCAGCTCGTTTCTGGATTCTTTCGCTGGCAGCATCCCTGTCACGCTGGCGAACAGCTGATCGAAGACGAAGCGTAGATTGGGTCAGCCTTGGAGCTCCTGTCGGGGACGAAAGGCAGGTCTTGTAGTGGGACGTTTCACGATCCCTCGGACGAACGGCAGAGGTCGACGGTAGAGGCGGAGTTAGATCTGACACAGCACAAGCCTCGGCAACTCCACTTCTCAGTGCACTCATTTGCTCCTGCAAGGCACAAGAAATGCCCTCAGAAACCTTGCTCATCACGTTTTGAAAGTCTTCCACTGTTGCTTCGTTGCTACGAGGTGGTTTTGTAGCACCGTGAGAGTCATTTTGAAGTGTTGGCATTTCTGTGGCAAGTGGTTCCTTGTTCGGAACTGAGGCAGCTTTTTCCTCATGGTGGTTGACAGAGTTCGAGGGGTCAGAGGTCACGGATGACACGGTGACGCATTCCGCCGGCACATGGGAGCGAGGATTTCGTGCAGGTACAGGGTCGGCAACAATTTTTACGACATTGAATTCAGATTGATTTTGAATCGAAAAGGCATTAGCATGGCTCTGCTCACCCTTCTGACGATGTTTTTCTGCTCGGCGTTGGTCCCTACGTCTCTGTGCTGGTGGTTTCCTTCTCCAAAATCCGCGCCGTTCACTCGTGAGTAATGGCTGTCCGTCGTGCTGCCTGAACCTCAACACAACAACAACGCTTCCAGGCTCACCGCCTACTTTCCAACTAGAGGGTTCCTCCGTTGCTAGCAGGGATGTCAGCAGTGCCTCCAGGGCAGCTGGAAGTCCAGCGACTGGCATGATGCTAACTATAATTACACTATACTGTAAACTGGCCGGAGCGAGGGAAAGACGTCCTACCGGCGCGAGCGCAAACCCGAGAGAGAGAGAGAGAGGGAGAGAGAGAGAGAGAGAGAGACAGAGAGAGAGAGAGAGAGAGAGACAGAGAGAGACACAGAGAGAGAGACAGACAGACAGACAGACAGACACACAGAGAGAGAGATAGAGACAGATATAGAGAGATAGATAGATATAGATATATATATATATATATATAGAGAGAGAGAGAGAGAGAGAGAGAGACAGACAGACAGACAGAGACAGGGAGATTGATCTTGAAAGGTCAATATGGCAATAATATTTGTGCATATTTCAAGTAGACGCACTTTGAGTTTTATTGCGTCTGATATGAACACATTTGATGTTTATCATAATATGGAAAACTAAATTTTAATTGTATGTCTTTAGAATCTTGTTGACACTCAGCACTGGCCGTTTATGCTGCAGTTGTTGAATTTCCTCCTGAAATAGATGAGTGCCTTCGAATGTGCATTTGCCATTTAGCTGCATCACTACGATCTGCAGCCATTGCATATGCTGTCAAGTGCAATTGTCCCTTTCTGAGTTCCATGAAAATTACAATTGTTCATGAACAATACGGCTACCGACTCTTGGTGATCGAAGTCTCGTAACTAATAACTCATTGCTCCTCAGTACTGCTACGGCGGCTGTATTTCTTCCATGGCCAAACCCAACTCACCCTGTACCCGCCTTCCATTCCCTCTATCTGCATCCACTTCCCATCATCCCCCTCTGTCACCGTCATCTCTTTGTAAGTACAATTCATTTTACATTTAGCTTGTCACCTATCATCAGGCTTCGTCATAGAATCTCATGCCTATGGACAAAGGTATAGGCAACATTGGGTAAACCTGGAACGAGTTTCTCAGAAACAACCTAACGTATCATTCGTGATCTTTTCGCTGGAACAGAGGCGCGTTTTGTTTCAAAAGATATTAATTTTAGTACAGAGTTTAGTGAGCACTCCCGAAGCCAAATTTTTTCTTCAAACCGAACCTTTCCACGCAGGCGCTCGCCGTGAGCGCTTAACTCAGAACAATTTAAAAATACATATCGAAAGGACAAGCGCATCTGGTCTCGCGAGAGGATCGCGTGTAATGCGTGAGGATTGGTTTCGTGAAACTGCATCTGTTTGGTTTGGCCGCCCAACTAATGCAATCAGTGAACCGCCACTTCTTCCTTAGCCTTTCAGCATTTTCTCTTTCGCCAATCCTTTCCTCTTTCCTCTGTATTGCCTCTCTTGTCTTTCTGTCACATATATTTTCGAAACAATATAGTTTTAACATAATTTCCGAAATCATTGTCTTGTAAGAGTAACACTACTTTTAATCAATCTTTTAAATGTGTGCATTGTTTAGATACTGTGCAATTTATCCCTCCAGGTTTACTGAAGGTCCTACAGACTGTGTCTGTCTGTCTGTCTGTCTGTCTGTCTGTCTGTCTGTCTGTCTGTCTGTCTGTCTGTCTGTCTGTCTTCTGTCTTTCTGTCTGTCTGTCTGTCTGTCTGTCGGTCGGTCTGTCTGTCTGTCTGTCTGTCTGTCTGTCTGTCTGTCTGTCTGTCTGTCTGTCTGTCTGTCTGTCTGTCTGTCTGTCTGTCTGTCTGTCTGTCTGTCTGTCTGTCTGTCTGTCTGTGTGTGTGTCTGCCAGCCTGTCCCGACTTAACGGCTGATATGTCAAAAACTACTAGACGGATATCCTTGACATTTTGCACACTAACTGGAAGTTAGATCCCATTGAATGTATCACATTTTCAGAAGATTTGAAAAGAAAGTGATTTTTTAAGGTCGTAAACTCGACCCCCCCCCCCATAAAATGTCAATTGACGGAATGGCGAAATGCAAAATGAGTGACGTGATCAATAACGTGACGTAATTTTATCTGTATGTCTGTCTGTCTGTCCCGACGTAACGGCTGCTTTCTCAAAAACTACTGGACGGATTCCCTTGACATTTTGCACACTTACTGGAAGTTAGGTCCGATTGAATGTATCAAATTTTCAGAATCGAGGTTTGACAAGAAAGTGATTTATTTAGATCGTAAACTCGAAACCCCCCCCCCCCCCCCAAATGTCATTTGACGGAATGGTGAAATGCGTGGCCTAATCGAGATCAAGTCAAACAGAGTTATCTTTTCATACTGTCAGCAAAACAATGGCTTCTTCGTATGTTCAACGTCTACCAGCAGACGCAAAAAAGCGGTACAACGAGAAGATTATTGACGTGGATGGGTTAGATCCGTATGAAATACCAAACAGTTCGTGGTGTGTCGACAAAAACCAGTTGCCGGACATAAACCACGCCAGGATTGTACAATATTTTGTACTGGTTCATACCAGTTCTCCACTGGCACATCTGGTAGAGCGTTGGACTCTTGGTCATACATGATCAGGTTCGATTCTGCGCTGAAACTTTTTTTTCTCTCTTTTTTTGAGAGGTTGTGGGTTCGAACCCGACCTGGGTTTTTGTGTTTGAGTGTGTGTGTGTGTTTTCCCCCTCTTTTCTTGAGAGGTTGCTGGTTCGAACCCGATATTCTTCTTCTTTTTTTTAATTCCCAATCCTGGAGGTTCAGCGCCAGCGGTTTTTATACTCACATGTTATTGTCACCAACGTATACGTCCCGCCGAGTGCAAATGTCTCAAACGCTACAGAAATTATCTGTGGTCACTTGGATGATCTTGACAGCTCAGCTCCAGGGGCGTTAATGGTTCTGACAGGAAATTTTAACTACTGCCCCCTCAGACTCGGTAACAATCATCAGCATGTCAAATGTCATACAAGAAAAGACAGCGCGTTAAATGCATGTTATTCAAACGTCCGAGCTGCCTATGAATATGTACCACTTCCCCGTCTCGGTCGTTCCAATCACAAACTTGTGCATCAGCTTCCGTCATATAGATCACTGGTGAAAAGATAGAGGCGGCCGCAACATACACTGTCAGAATATGGTATGAGGACGCTATTGAAACACTGAAATGAGCATTTGAATGCACTGACTGGGAAATCTTCACCAAGACCTCAAGTAATATCATTAAGCTCAACGACACAGTTACTGCGTACATCAACTTTTGTGTTGACTGCTCTATCCTCCCAAAAGTGGTCAAAATCTTCCCGAACAATAAACCTTAGATTACAAAGAACATTAAAGCTCTTATCTTTAGAATAAAGCGTGCATATTTTAATGTAAGGAAGAAGTCAAAACGATTCAAATAGAGTTGAAGGAAGAAATACATAGGGAAAGCATATATACAAAGACAGAGTTGAAAAACAGTTTTCTCAGAACAAAATGAAGAATGTGTGGAATGGTATGAAACTCACGAGCGATCATGCATGTGACAGTAAGAACAAAAGTCCCCTGATTACAAATATGGGCCATGCCAACGTCCTGAATCAGTTGTTTTAACAGGTTTTACTCTCATGACTTCTCACAGCAGCAACAACAAATCCAAAGAACTCTGACACAAGGCAGCTGTAGATACATCAGATAAGCACACCATTCACAACGAACGTGAACAAATTTCGTCGTCCCCTTCGACGAGTGCGCGCGTGCAAAGCAACTGGCCCGGACAACATCTCTCCGAGAGTACCGAAAACGTGCGCCGACCAGCTTGCCTACATGTATATACTTTCAGTTCTGCTTAACCTGTGCTTTCATTATAACATCATACCTACCATATGGAAAACATCGCGTATTATCCCTGTGACCCCCAAAATGTCAGACCTGTTGCACTCGCCTCCTGTATAAGTGAAAGAGTCGTCCTTACAGAACTTACGGTTCTAGTTATATATAAATAATATTTACAGGAACTTCCCAACCTTTGAAACTGGTTCTAGTTAAAGCTATTCTAGATCTCTTTCAGTTTGTTTTCCAGAAAAATCGAAGTATATGTACCTCAAAGTATCTACTTTCACTTGAAATATCCTAGAACCTCCATCAGACTTATGTTCCTTTGACTTTTCATGTGCTCCCAATAACCACTCCGCCACATCTCTTTGTTCATAAACTTCTCGGTGCAGGATTGTCAGTGCCTATTGTATCCTGGCTGTCCGAGTACCTTACAAACACACTCCAATGTGTTTGTCTAAGTGGCACCAAGTCTGATGTGGTGGAATCAAACACAGGAGCTCCCCAGGGAACATTTCTTGCGTCATTCCTGTTCTCCGTCTACACTTCCGACTGCAGAGCAAACAACAACTGTTGCCTGGTAAAATTTGCGAACGATACAGTCTTGGTCGGTGCACTAAATTGTGATGAAGATACCGCACACTACCAAACTATTAATGAATTCGTCAACCTGTCTGACGAGAACTTTCTGTACTTGAATGTAACAAAAACAAAAGATATGTGCATTGATTTTAGGCGCAAGAGCAGTATACCACGACCGGTGATTATAGATGGAAAAACTGTGGAACGGGTACAATGTTACAAATATTTGGTGGTATTAATTGATGATAAATTGACTCGGAAAGAAAACACAGAATATACATGTATTGTAAATTTAAAGAGAGACCAGACTGTATTGCCTGCGTAAACTGAGATCATTTGGAAAAGACAGAGACCTGCTAAAGACGCTCTACTTCGCAATTATAAGTAGTGTGATGACATATCCAGTTGTTTGTTGGGGAAGTAACATCAGCAACAGAGACACCGACACACTGAATACATTTGTAAATAAAGCACAAAACATCATCGATACACCCATAGAAACCTTCAGCCAGATCCAACACACTCGAGTGCAAAAGAAGACACGTGTCATCTTGAGTAACACAGATCCCCCCTCCACACAGAATTCCACTCCAGTCTCATACCTCGTAGCCAAAGATTCCGTCCCTCCAAAACACGTACCGGCAGATACCAATGATCTTTAATACCAACTGCGATAAGTATTTTAACTATTTTAAAACTGCAGTCTGATCACAAACTCTTGTAATGGAGCCCTTTATCTTCCTAATCTTATTTTATCCGCTGATTGTATCGTTCTGTGATGATTAAGGATTGTTTGTTTGTACATAATGAATTATTATTCTAACAATAATCTGTAACTTTAATTTCCTTTTTTATGAATAAAGTATATGTTATGTTATGGTGTGGTATTACCCACGGAATTGAGGGCATTGTTTCATAAGTAATGCAGCTCTATTGAGGAAAGGAAAGAAAAAGAAGTAATAATTTGTGGTTCACATAACTGGATACTCACTGGACGCATATCTTGCCTCTCAGACCTCTGCCGCACTCGAAGTCCCTGCCGTACTTCTGTCTGTAGTCCCTCACACACTGACTCAGCTCTCTGCCCTTCCCGTGAAAAACTCCAACAGACGGTCCGTCAGCTCCCATGCTGTCAACACAGCCCACTCCATTGGAGAGTGCAGCTACTCTCTCCAGCTGTACAAGAAGCAACAAGGCCGTAGAGGCCAGGAGACACGGAGATAGAAATCTCGCCATGTTTCTCCAGTTCCTACCGGTGCAATGTCAAGTTTTCCCCAAGGCGCGTTCTGTATTTAAAACCTAGAAGCCATAAATCAGTTCTTTTTATTAACAACAATAATGCATGCCCTTTTATCTTTCCTCGTATGGAAGGGCTGCCTTAGTGCGGATTTTGAGCTACTGGGGGGAAGCTCCGATAGCCCAGCAACCAAAGGTTCCAGCTGGAGGGGGAAAATCGAGTGGCAGGCACCATATGTTGTTCTTAATCAGAATGACTGACACATAATGCACAATTTTTACCGTAGACAGTCTAAAACGCAGTGAACATATCCATCAAAGGTGAATTGAAATAGTGGATGTTTCATGGCGCTGAAGCTTTCTTGATGTCGTTACTGCCGCAATCAATTTTTAAGATGCAATGAAAAAGACAATGTAGCCCTTACCAGATAACTACAAAATATATATGATTCTTCCAATCTAAACATGGGAATGCCTTTTGCTTACCTGACGAGTGGGTCATTTCTGAATTGTGTGAAGGGTGTCTTTCTGAAACGTTCGCTTTTCAAAAGCATTCGTCACCTTGGAAAAAGAGTTGCATTTGTGCCTTCCTCAATAAAGCCTTTTAGTGGTTTGTTAAAGAAGCAGCATTTTTATCACAACAAGCTTGATGCGCAGAGAGGCTAAGCCATGTGAGCATGTGTCTGCGGAGAGAGACAGAGAGAGAGAGAGAGAGAGAGAGAGAGAGAGAGAGAGAGAGAGAGAGAGAGAGAGAATTTGTTGTGTGTTTGACCATGAGAAAAATATCTTTAAGTTTATGTGTAACCGCTCGAATCGTCATTACAACAGCTGCCATACCAGTTTTGCATCGTGATGTTTAGTCTGTGTTTGCCTGTGAGATCTGTGTATCGGCATGGTTTGTTATTACTTGCAGCTACCGCACCACTCCTAGAATCGACGACTGTGGCCGAAACTAGCGCGACTGAATTCAACCCTTCGACTCCTCTGGAGTCAGCTGGACAATTTTCTTTCCCCGGCAGTCTCCTTTCTTCATCTGAGACGATTGTAGACGCATCCTCGTTTCCCTCAATTGTGGAGACTGCTACAGCCGTGCCATCCACGGAACGGTCAACTGCAGCATACTCTGAATCGGACATCACCACCTTTCCAGCAGAATTTACATTTGAAAGCTTGGCGGTCGACAGTGTCGCAACCACAGGCGAATTCTTCATGCAAAGGTCCAACTCAGCCTATCCTCAAGTAGACTCTAGCGGGCTCACCTCTTCGTCTGATTTCAGACTGGAATCTAGTGAAGTCTCTTTCTGCGTTCTGGTGCTGAGGATCTGGTCTCTAGTACTCCAGTGACGCCTGTGGTGCTTTATACAGAGACAAATGTCCAAACCCTCAATATACTTCTGACCTCTCCGGGCAAAGTTCCTGAAATTATCTCTGCAACACTGTTTGTATCGGAAACGTATTTATCGACAAACGTGGATGAAGGCAAGGCCACACTGGCCCCCTCGTCTTCACTGCACTCCATGGTGTATGGCTCTGCTTGTGAAAAGACCTGCACCATCGTCTGCAGAACCCCGTCCTCAGTGGCATTCGACATGACCGTGGCAGTGCCGGTGAGTGACGGAGTGTAAGGAGCGGTGATGGAAAAGCGTAGAATTAGCCAGAAATCGTTGACAGATTAAAACAACATTTGGTAATTGGAAGAGTTAAGCATATTCGTAGGTAGGCGTATGACTTTAACTTATCTTGCTTCAGATTATCAGAAAGTCTCACACATTCGACACAAGTTTAGTCCTTCCTTCTTATATAGGAGAGCACAGGAGGGAACAAATCATGTATGTACGCGTGCGCGCGCGCGTGTGTGTGTGCGTGCGCACGCGCACATATGTTTGTAGGAGGATGGGGTGTGTGATTGATAATGGGATATTCACTATGGCTCGATCATTTGATGTCTTTAGGAAATGCATCATCTTATTGCTGAAAATAATGATTTTAATTTTGTTACATTTCATGCTTGGAGTACACGCCAGCACTAATATTACGATAGAAATAGCAACGAAAGTAATATGTAGACATCTTCGCTGCTGAAAAGTCGAACAATAATAGGCCTACGTTTTGCATTTGCTTCAATGTATGTCTCCTGAATCTTACCTGCATTGCTTGTGCCATTGAATCAATCTTTCAGGGTTGAAAAAATGTATTCTTCCTCTTTTTGTGTTCATTTCATTTCTTCGACATTTTCAGATAGTCAAAAAGAAGAAAACTGGCATTGCAACGGAGGCCAAGTTTGCAGTACCCATTGGTGCAGTCTCCTGGTCTGTGATCCTCATCGTTCTCCTCTCAGTTATCGTCCTTGACATCCATCGTCTCGTCATGGCTGTCTACCAGGTGGGGAAAGGTTGCTTTCGAGGAAACAGAGAGAACAAAGGAGGACAAAATCAAGTCGAACCCATAGAGTCTGAAAACAACTGCACACTCACTGACGTTAAAGATGACTGACTACCGAATTTGGGACTGTAAATGAAAACTTTGGATGTGACAATATCACTTTGATGCTAAATCCTGATGCAACGTACTTGCCTAATGACTTGAGAAACCAATACTGTTTATACTTTATGAAAGGAGGTAACTACTAACTGAAAATAGAAGAATGCTGTGTCTATGATTTGCTTTGTTAGAGGAGGTGGTTACTCTTGGCATTGGTCAAACGCACCGTTTCATCAGGTTTACCCAGAATGCAGTTGCTTCTGGATGATATTTATTATTTTACTGAACTCTGTGTTTTGAAACTTCAATTCTTCATAGAATATTATTACATTTTGGCGACGGATAGCTGTTTCAAGTCTTAATGATTGTTGTTTTTGTTTTTATGGTGCGTATGCTAATGTAATTCATGTATTTGTGATTTAGACTAAAACACTGTTCACAGTTTTCGTATTTTTGATATTCCAGACGTTTGATACTGTGCCTTTCTTGTGCTTTGTTCTTTAACCTGACAACACATAATTATTATCATATAGAAAATGTTCAATGGAAAGTCCCTACGAAAATTATTTGTCACAATCGTATTTATCTCTCCCTCTTCACTCGTTCTGGACTCAAAATGCAAGGAACATACAATTTGAAAGTTCTAATGTTTCTACCTCACACTCTGGGAACTGACACGCAACCTTTTGGTCACTGGGCGTTACAAGTTGTCATAGCGAATTTATCGTGTATTAGCAAATTAACGTAGAACTACATATTTTTTATGGTTTCGATTTTAAATAAGCATTACATTTTATTAATAGATTCATAGCATGCAATAGTTTCACTAAAACAAGTAATCTATGACACAAGTGCTGTCTTTCAATTTTTCACACTTCTGCAGAAGATGGTATAGTCATAAGTATGTGACTAGAAGGATGTTTTACTTGGCATGCTCAAATATTGGCTTGAATGAGATGCGATCTTTCTGCTGATCTCGTCAGTGTGTCCAGTTCCGTTTTCCTCTATATGTGAACTTATATGTTGCTATTCCTATTATCGCATTTTGCGCTTAGAGCCGCTGAATAATTACCAAGTTTTTATATGCTGTTTGTCACTTTTAAAAGGCACGTGATCACGTCACACACAAAGCATAATCAAAAATCATTATCGTGGCACGGAAATGTTAACGATGATCTTTGAGCATACAAAAATAAAAGTTTGCAAAGTTTGTCATACTTCCGCATTTTATACTCATTTTTTCCTTATTTTTTTATTCAATGACTGCTTCTACTTTCAAACTGTGAAAATTTTCAACTTTTCCCCTGCATCTTGCACAAGTGAAATATGTTTTATGCACAGTTCTGAGCACCTTAGAAAATTTGGATTATAATGATGTAAGGTTTCGTAGTCGTGCCGTTACTTATGGACAGGTGACTACTAATTATGTATCATAGCTTTTGCATGATCGTCTTACTTATCCGTGATATACTTCATTTATTTTATTTAACAGCACCTCATTCGTTGCAATTGATTATTTTGTTTAGATGTGAAAAAAATATTCATTGGAACACATTCATTTTCTCGCAATCCATTCGCTATTTTAGTGCCCATTGGTGGCTTTCAGGTTGTTGTTTTTCTCTAGATGTGATTTGATAAATGACACACATTTGAGATTCCAATCAATAAAAGTGTGCTGAGCATCAACACTTTGTTTTGTCAAATACTTTGTGAGGGTTTTGTATGTAGATATTTCGTTGTGTATGCTGTCACCACAGGGAACATACATAGTTTTAAGAACCAGATCTTTTTACGAGTAGAAAACAATTTCATTAATACTGCGGTATAGAATGCAGAGTTGCAGTGTGCAGCAACAGGAATATTCTCAGTAAGCATTCTTAGTTCTTCTGTGTAACATTATGAGAGGCGGCAAATGCTTATTACAATGCACAAAATTATGTCTTCAACTTTCTACGGAGCCGGCCTATTTTGGCAGTCACTTCTCTTTTTTTCTTACGAGTGTTTTCTCCCATTGCTTGTCAGTGAGTACCCTTGTATCGCAACGAATACGTAATGCTGTAGTGCGATATTTAAGAAGTGAACAACATACGCGTGCACAGACACATGCACAAACACACAAACACACACACACACAAGCACACACACACTCACAAGCACACACACACTCACAAGTACACAAACAGACGCACACACATAGAGGCACACACACACACACACTCACACACACACACACACACACACACACACACAAGCACACACACACACACACACACATAGACGCACATACACACACACACACACACACATCTGGCACTATCCCTGCCGTCGACTTCTATTGCGGTGCTTGAGAGCACATCGAATTTTACAGTTTATCCATGCAATATACCATGTGATGTCTGTAATATTGAGTCTAAACCTAGTGTTTATCTTTATCAATTATCTCAAATATGGCAACCTGCAGTCCGTGAGTTGCAAACGGTAACAGTCAAAGAAAACGATGAATAAGTACCTGATTTAATTTGCGTCATAAATATTTCACTGGCCATTCGTTTATACACGAATCACTTTTGGAATTCATCCATTGGCGCTGAATGTAGGCTGACGCACACACTTTCCAATGGAGGGAAGTTTGTCATATGGGACTGTTGATTTAAGATTCAAACAGTTGTTAGAAAATGTATGTCAGCACAATTTTGCCTTCGCTTGGAACCACAGGTCCCAACTTTAAAGTTAGAAATTCCGTCTCATCTCGCGGAAGTCCGCGCAGAGGCTATTAAAGCCAGGGCAGGACAGAGGCCACAGGGAGGCCATTCCAGCAGACAGTAGGCATGTATTGCGCTGTCTGTTATCATGAATAAAGACGGATAAATTTGATGCCACGTCTCGTCTGCTCATTCCTTGGAGGCAGTGAAGGGGGAGAGACACGCACACCGTCTCTACACTCTCTGCCTGTTCGAGCCATGCCACACTCCCGCCACACAGCACCAAGCTTCACTTTATATATAAAAAGGAAACACCCGTCTAATTCCCTTTGACTAGCAAGTCATAGTTCTGGGGAAAGCGCCTCTGTTGTGTCTTTGCTGTTGAAAAGGCAGGCAATCATACCTTTCTGCACAAGCTTCAAAGTATATCTCTTGAATTTTATATTTACTGTTTGCAGCGTCGAAAACCTCTTCCATTGAAGATATTTTGACACGCTGTTGTCCTCATTTCTGTTCTTTTCTTCAGAATTTTACTAAGAATGAATATTGCACTATAACGGAGGGTACATGTCATTGTCCTATGGCCCAGTTTCCTTGTCGCTAATCCTCACCGTTATTGACTATGTTCTCGTTTTGATCTCCACTGGCGGAGAGCTGTTTCATGCATGAAGGATCAGACATTCAGAGCAAAGTAACATACTGCAACTAATTTGCCAAACTGTGCGAGATAAACATCGAGATATTCGAAAGTCTGATTCCATTTCTACATGACTTTGAAAGATATTAAAATTAATATGAGTCATCTGCCTTCGACGGAGTTCTCGTTGTTTTCCTTGACCTCTCACATGTCACAGTTTTTGAGTGCGTATCTAGTGCTACTCACTCAACGGACCAAAGGGCATATTGGCTGAAAAAGATAGAATTTTCCGTTTTCGGGTATCAGTATTGGTGTCACCACCTATCACTTCCTTCATTGTTTACCTTGTACTTTAATTCAGTTATGGGGCTGAAGTCTGCTTATACTTTGCGAAACATATTGGGTGTGGTATATCTGCCCTTGATTTATGGTGGACCATGACAGTAGACTTTTGGAAGAATAGCGTGAGGAAAATCTGTGGGGAGAAAGGTTGATAAATAATTTCAGTAATCTTTTCTCAGCGGAAAAACATTTCTGCATAAAATATATGGCCATACAGTCTGTTGGTTGCTATTTTACAGCTCATGTTCACAGGACTTTAATGTTTATTCCAAAATAAATCCGTATCAAATAATTACATTTTGTCATAGCTGCTGTTGTAACAAATCAGAAATAATTTGTTTAGCTCCTCATTTATCTCATTTTGTTAATGTTCCTATTAATTAATAAATAAGTCTGAATAGATGTGTAGCAGTTGCTCTTATCACGTATGCTTTGATTTCACTCTGACCAGAGAGATGAGCACTTAAGAGCAACAGCATGAGTGCAAGATCAGGACAAGCTTGGAGGTAGACATTTCAGCAAAGCATCCACTCTTCTGGCATGAATCGATAGAGTGGACTTTCTTCACAGTAAAGGTCTCGGGAGCTACAAAGCAAAGTATTGATTGCTCGGAATTTGACGTTTAAATTGCCTTTGAACATCGAGTCCACACTCTCTTTTGTGGGGTTTACTCTGACAATGGCGTGCTGAAGTGCGGTGGAAGTCAAATCCATCACAAGTAAAAGGTGTGGCACTTACAAACACCTGTGCTCCTCGTGGCTATTGATTTCAGCTGCAGACTTTTGTCTCGATGTAAAGCACTGATTGACAGGCTTTTCATATGAGCAAGGATTTAAAATGCTAATGACCAGAGGGATTGTTGACAAGTTTCTCTTTTCCACCGTAACTTTCTTAAGGATTGCAAACTTGCACAGCAATGGAGGTTATGAGAAAATATTCCACTCACTCTGCATACTGTATCTCAGTTAAAGCTGTTGTTCCAGTCTTTTCTCATGATCTATGCTGAACGTAAGCAGTATCATGGTTGAATTTCGATTACAGTCAGACTTAAGTGGAGGCAATTACTTAAACAATTAGACATATTGCAACAAAGTTTCATCATCATTGCTGTTCATTGTGTCACACTAGTAAATTTCGTGTCTGACTAAGCAGTCAGAATACAGGTTCGCCATGTGAACAAGGGGTAAAATGTATTAAATCATGTACTCTCTCATTGTTTTTTGAATGCCTGTTCGTTTTCCTGAAGACGGTGTGATATTCATATATGTGACTACTGCTACAAATGTGTCTCGATTTTGTGGACAGATTCCAACAGCTGGACTGCAAACACAGAAACTTGATAATTAGTCATCCGGTTCCATGTAAAATATGTATATTTTGACAAATAACGTGTGTGACAGTGCCCTTAAATACAACATCATGATTTCACAAAGGTAGTATAGTGAAGCAAATATTTTCTCCAGCATGCAATGGTAAATAATTGAAAATGAAGCGAAGTGACATTTGGTGGCTAGTGGGTGTTGTTTTGATTGGCCAGAATGCACTTCAAGAATAATAATTTCTTTTTGGTAATTTCCCCTTCTTTTGATTGTTGCTTTGACAACGGCAGGCACACGTGGAATCGATCTCTTAGAAAAGCCATGCTGTCCTTTTGGCAACACCTGTACCCACTGCAGGCATTGTATTCCACGCTAGACTGCAAATTCTGTAGTGATACGAGCAATACGTGGTTTTATTTCAGCAATGGTACTGAGATTTTCATGATAAAGTGGTTTGTGTTTTCTCCAAAATATCACAGAACACATTCAATACTTTGTTAACATATGTGATAGTGCATACTGATGCCAGATTTAAACAGAACTATAATTAAAAAGCACGTGTGTTGCGTTTCAAATTGTGTTGTATTACTGCACATTTGTCTCTGCAAAATGTTCAATTTCCTTACGTTTGAGTTTGGCTCCTTCTGTAAAACAATTTCGTTTAAGACTAATTGTTCGTAAACAATTTAATATGTACTTATAACATAATTTTAGCATTCTTGTGAACCATCTCTTACATCCAGATAAACTGCCGTAGCTAACAGGGAAAGATATTCAAACTTCGGATTGCAATAATTCAGTCAGGCAACCTTGTGTTTGGCAGATGTAGACATGGAGTGAGTTTTAATGGAGGTTTGGCTTTTCGAGGGTGAATGGAGAGATATTGATTGCCAAGAAAGCATTTCACAGTCTACCTGCTTTAATGTCCGAGCGTTGCTCTCGCCTTTGAAGGGATTACTTTGACAGCGACATGCTGACGCTTGCCTAAGGTGGGACTCTCATCAAGTCCTTAGCGGTGGCGGTTAGGAACACCTGGACTCACTGGGGGCATGGATTTCATCCACCATTTCTTGCTGCCTAATATGTCGTCGTAGCGTTCCCTCTAAATGAGCAAAATATTTTATACGTTTACGCTGGAGAAACCTTCTCACATATTATCTTCATGGAAATGTTGAATGTTAAAACATTTGCAGTTGAATCCTGAAAGCATAATTACTCTAAGTTGTACCTTCAGAATTTTTCGATAGTAAAAAACAAACACTGTGAAATATACCTTGCCCAGTGATGTATGTGCATTTAGAAATATATTTTGATCATTCTTTTACTATTTGTTTTTATATGAGCAGATTAAAGGTAGACAATCATACCTAATTATGTAGAAACTGACCATGCAAATATGAACCGCCAAAAAGAATTGTTCAAGCACCCATATGCTGTCTGTTTCTCCAGACTCCCTGTCTAACTCTTTTTATTTACCCGCATTTCAAACACTGCTCCCACCCACCCACCCCCACCCCTCCACCCCCACTTTTTAAAATCTATCTCCCACATCCCACCTTACTCCTTTCCCCCCACCCTACCGCTTTCCTTTAAAGATCCACTGGGGTGTTCGCTCAAAATCGGGGAAAGAGTCGGCATAGAAGTATACGGATGTATTATTGTCTTCATTTGAGATACAAATTCGAATTCGATTTTTATATGATTAATTTCTGAAAAGCTCACCTAGAAAAATTTTAATTCCCGCCCAAACAGGAAGTGACGCGATGTAAGTGCGCTCAACGCGAATGCGTGGAGACAGCATTTCGACATCCAAGCCAAACCTTTTGCGAAAGCGTTGTAGGAAACAGTGTGTTGTAGCAGAATGCACGCTGAGAAGTGATGATTGAGTGGGCATCCATAGATTTCCACGAGACTCATCACTTAATCGACAGTGGGTTCAATTTGCGAACAAATGTCGTGTAAGCTTACTGCAGACCAAACAATCATTGATCTGTAGCAAGCACTTCGGACCCCACTGCTACCCAGTGTCGCAGCGCCTGGCAGAGGAGATGGGATTGACCAGGAAGCCTAGAGCATTATTGCCAACAGCAGTCCCATCAATACAGAAGCAATTCGCAATATTCTACAGGTATCCCAAAAGTAAATTTGCAGTAAAGTTCGTAATTGCACTAAGTTGTCAATACATCCAGTTATCAGCAACTGAACAAACAAAAGCAATCGGCAATACTTTACAGTGTCCCAAACGTTACTGTGCAGTAATGGTCCGTAACTTAGAGGACAGATTGACCTCCGGATAACTCGACACTCCGATTGGCTCGACCGTTTTCTCCGTTCCCCTGCAATGTCGAGCTAACCGGAGTGGACTGTATAATCAAGTCGCACAGTTTGATGTACATTCCTAGAGGAAGAGGATGGTGGTGGAGTAATGCAAGATAGATATAGGATTGTTGAGTAAATGAACTTATGGGTGGGGAATTCTGTTCTAAAAGAATGCCAAATATAATTTTATTCCAGAAATCATTTTTCGACCCTTAGCCTTACCATGTCGTCGAGTGTAGTCGATCCGATACACTTGGATGAGGACTGATGTTGTCTTCTTCTGAGGCATCTTCATCGCTGCAGTACTGATTGTCCCGATACGGCTGAATGGAGAAACGTGATCCATACGATGCTTCGATGAAAGTGTCCGAATCGCTGTTGAAGTCGCTGCTTTCGTAACACATTTGCAGCTTCCAGCGTTCGTCGCCATCTCGCGTTGGAAGTACCTAGGAGACGTTNNNTCTTATGGTTAAAAACTTCCTGATCCGTTGGTAAAACATTATTCTTCTAATGGAGGAGTCATTCACTCATTTGTTCCTTGATTTAGCTCATTTGGAAAACTAATAGAAACAAACCCCATATTTGTAAGCTACATCCCTCTTCAAAGAGACAGAATAATGCTGTGGATCACTGATGAATCTGATAATCCAATTCAGTTGAGGAATTATGTTTTTTTATTTATTCAGAATTAGAGAAAAGTATTCACTACATTTGTAAAAATGTACTTCCTTCATTAGAAACTGTACTCACTACATTTCAAAAAATGTACTCACTATGTTTGTAAAAAGTATTTGTACAAAGTATAAGAGATGTTTAAAACAGTTTTATTTTTAAATAGTTCTAGGCAGCAATAACAAAACTTTACCACTTACTTAAGAGAAAACATTGTTTTGGATCCAAGCAAGCAATACAAGACAGCTCTCATCAGTGCTGATCTCTGGTACTCATGGTTCAACATGACAGAACAAAACAACAAATGTACATATATCGAAAATGGTCAGGTATTAATAATTACTGTACCACCACCTAGTGCATACAACATTCCAGATATAGATAAAGAGATACGAAAAGAAATGAAAAGCATAATGGGAAATGAAGGCATTACACTTGAACCAAATTACAATACCTTAAGAACAAAAGTAACTCTGGAGCTTGGTTTCATCATTTATTTCACAGGGAGCAACACACTAAGATAAATTTTGGGATTTGACCATTGATTGGTTAGAGAGTTCAGAGATAGAGACAGAGCAGTAAACATAACCACAATTATCAGTCTGTTAATCAGATGTTCACTGGTCAGGGGATCCTACACCAATGGGACCTCTTCAGATGTGTTATATGCCTTTTCCCCTAATCTTTCCCCAGGAACATTGCTTCATACGTCCTCCAATCAACCAATATACTTACCTATAAATCAAACTAATGTCATTTCAGTTATCACAATAAGAATTACTGACCAATTAGGTAATCTTATGAACTTTGGGGGCGAAAAAGGAACATTGTTCTTGTCTTAAAAGGAATCATAAAAATCTAACCCATAGTTATAAATTAGGCGTAATCATTATTTTAGACAAAAAATTATTGGAGCTCAAATCCTGGACCCTATTTTCAATCTTGCCAAAAAAGTTCTGGAACAAAAATACTCACTGAAAAATTACCTTTTGTTAAGCAGCTTGCTTCAAATACAGCTAAGTGCATTGCAGAAACATGAGCAAAATAGCTGGGCAACAAAGCAGTTGAATGTATTATTTATAGAATAAAGCAATCAACCCAAAATGCTGAGGTTACGCCTATGAACAGTACTGAAGCAGTTCCAAACCAAAATGAGTATTCCAATGCAAGAGCCCTTATTAGACAATTAATTTCTAAAGCTGGTTAAGAGAACATTTAAATTCACAATGAAGTAACCATGCTTTAAACATGTCTCAAAACCTTCCCTTAAAATATGTAGGCTTGTTCTGCATAGAAAAACAACTTGCCAGAGCAAAAACCCAGGTGAAATAGTCTGCTTAACCACTTTCTCCCCCTCTCAGAGCTATGCTCATCTCGCCGCTAGGGAAATTCCATGGCGGGCTTCTCTGTTTCTCTGGTCGTTACACCCCATGTTGGGAAACCTCACCGGCAAAATCAAAATGTGAGGAACCCCTGAGGTGCTTTGAGTAGACTGGTGACCACATTCTCAGATAATGGGGTATGGCCACTCCCCCATGCTTTGAACATAAATCACCAGGCAAATAGGCCCTAGAGACTAATCGTCTGTATTGTGATGCAGTGATCAAAATCGGTATTTATAGGGTGTGATTCAAAGGAACAAACACTGCTGGTGTAACTAATATGCATATTACCGCAACATATGTTTTAAATAATGAAAACACAAGAAGTTTCGTAAATACATATTATTATGATTACTGTTCTTTTTAAATAATATTGTGGTACAAATAATATATCTTAAACCTGTTTTTTAATATAGTTTTAATGTTGGTGTTACACTTCCCTCACAAGACCTCAGAAAGGCTTGTGCAATAGAGATTTGCACTACAGCTTGTGCAGCTGGAATTATTGATCGCCAGGGTAGGGTTGCCTGATGAAGCTTGCGTGCTGCCTGTTGCAGGCTTTAACCAGACTCTTGGGCTGCTCCCTTGCTCTCTCGCTCCTGATCTTTTTCTGACTAAAAAAATTCCACTCACAGCATTTTAAATTTAAAAGTTAACAGTCGACCAATAAGGGGGGTGAGCAAGAATCACCGAGTTATATACTATTTATGTTACCTCTGCCTGCAACATCCTCTTGCAAAGCACCCAAGGACAATTTGGTCATGAGTACACAACTGCGATACTTATCATGGCTAACTACCTCAAGTTTTGATTTATCTAGGAACCAGCTCTCTCCAGCAACCAAATATCCTCCTTTTGCTGAACACCATAACGTTTGTTTTTTCTTTGTTTATCGTGGGACCTAAGGACAACGATACTTATGCCAGGTTATCAATTCGGTTTTGAAGATCAACTGGTGAGGTTGATAGCAGCACAAAATCATTGGCAAATAGCAAAGGGAATGTTTCAGCCATGTCTGACATTAGTTGTACACTTTGTTTACCATTCGCTCTAACGTAGTCTGCTACAGAGAGAAAATGGAAAGACTCTCAAATACTAATTGTGTCAGTCTAACTGGACAGTTGAAGAAGTCCGATATCACGTGACGCCACTGTACGCATGATTGGACTTTACTGTACATGGCCTTTATCATTAATATGTATTTCGTTAAGAGACCTGCACCTTTAAGAACTTTCCAGAGTTGTGTATGATTCACATGGTCGATGGCTTTGCTATGATCAACAATAGTAACTTACAATTTTCCCCGCCTATCTCCGTATACATGTCTAAGTATCATGCAGTAGAGAGTGAAGATGTGGTCAACTGTTGAGTGCCATGTTCGAAATCCCGGCCTGCTCCAAACAATTTTTTTCAACTTCCATCCATGTACGTAAACTTCTTGTTAAGACTGCTGTGAGCATCTTACCTGTTGCATTCAATAAGGATATGTCCCTGGAATCATCGGTATTCATGATATCACTCTCTTTATACATCAGGATAATTATTGTTCATTATGTTACACTGAAGATTCATCACAAGATATTCATCTAGGAAATTACCATCACTCTGAAAGAAATTTTCGAAATCCATCTCCCATGTTTCTAAGTCAATGTTAGAATGAGAGCTAAGTGCCAGATGAACATTTGATCAGAGAGTAAAAGGAATGACGATCCCTACGGCTCTTCAGAAGCGTATTGCTTGCTTCAACATTGCTGAAGCTTGTGATGGTACCACTGTTCATTGAGTGTGTCGAAAAATTTGGAAATTATGCCTATTTGAGTTTTCCACTGGCTGTTTAAAAAACCAAAACAAAACCTCTGGCTTGCAACAGTCCATGAATTTTCTTGTCCATCAAATGTCTGATAATGGATATTTTCGTAATCGTACGAGTGCAAATGAAAACTTACACATATGCTTCCCGCCCCCCGCACGCACATGCGCGCACGTACGAACAAACACACGTAAAAGCACACACACCCGCGCGCGCGCGTTTCGCAATATTCACAAATTCCATCCGCACATTCCTCATCTACATTTTCGACTCCAGTAACAGATTCTGAAGCTTAATCCCATTCCCCCATAATGTTCCCGTAGCAT
This sequence comes from Theodoxus fluviatilis, assembly GCA_034096865.1. Taxonomy (NCBI): domain Eukaryota; kingdom Metazoa; phylum Mollusca; class Gastropoda; order Cycloneritida; family Neritidae; genus Theodoxus; species Theodoxus fluviatilis. The sequence goes on from JAWQFJ010000008.1 coordinate 27,297, forward strand.
CATGAGAGCAGAAAAAATGCCTTTCCTGCCGTTTGGTGTAATGAATAAAAATATCTGTCTCTAAACAATGTTTAATCCGATAGTCGTACGGACAGAGTAATATTTTGCGAGGGTTTTTTTTGCCTGCAACGCCAATATTTTGTGATGTGTCAGCTAATTTGCAAATCTCGAACGAACATCTGCAATTATGCGGATGGAAAGCACAATACATGTGTTTGACAACTAAGTTCCTTGTTTCTCAAAAAAGGGGGGTATATCAATAACTTTTTATCATGATCATTATCAACAAAACATTATACATGCTTGAAATGGAGTTTTCCATTGTAATTTTTGAATGTAGTCAGAAATTGTTGCATCAGGTTATGCACAAGCACAGCGAGAGATGTATTGTCTTAACGTTCCTCAAAATGTGACAAATTTACGTGCTATTCCTTCAGCACGGTCATATGAGGATTTTATTGAGGCAAATCTCTCGAACTCGAAAGTACGAACACACTAAAATATATTTCATTAGCTCTTTCATTTGTGGTTCTTAGCAAATGTTTGGGTATCAGATCCACAAACGTCTGTATTATTTTATGTAGAGATCCTTTCGCGACTTTAGTGAGGCCGTACACAAGACAACAATGTACTTTCCTGTGACTCTGTAGAATGTAATGACTCCAGAGACTACGTAAAAAGTTACAATGAATATCAGTACATGTCACTTACTCTATAACAAAACCGTATATCTATTGCTGTAATTAATGTAGTACTTAATTTTACTTTTAGAAACAAGATGCAAGTCGCCACCACTTCTGCCGCACATGACACTCAGTTTCTCCGGAGACGTCTACTTGTCCACTGCTGTCTACAGATGTAACTCGGAACATCTACAACTTGGAAACACAACTCTTACGTGCAACGCCGACGGTAACTGGGAAGGTTTCCCTCCTCTCTGTGAAGGTAGGTTATGAGAATCTAAGGTTGGAATGAACACAAACATATTTATTCGGAAACAACTGACTGCTAGTGACCTTGGAATATATACCCACGGACATAAGAAACGCGAAAAGGTTAGTCCGCCTTCGCCATATCCTAACACGTCCGTATGCTTCATCAATGCAGAATATGCACTTATCTGTGAACACCACACGTCCCCACTGTTGCCTGCGCCAGTTGATTCTAGCCTGAGCCCACTGGAGACGAGCCTGGCGATGACGATGAGTCAGCCCTGGTCCTGGAGCTGAACAACGGTTTAGTAGCCCGTTCTCCTTGAGGCGACGGCGCACTGTCCTGGCGCTGACTCGACGTTGGGCATTGCCTGGCAAGTTTGCTAATGTGGTAGTCGCCTTCAGGAACTTTCTTGCCGATGGCTTCTTAAAATGTAGCGGTCTTGCCGAGGGGTCGTAGCTCGAGGCCTGCCTGACCGTGGTCCATCAGCAACCATGCCAGTCGCCTGGAAACAGTGCTGTAGACGGTAGATAGTCGAGAGGTGAACTTTAAAAAGGTTTGCGACTCTTCTGTGAGGAACACCAGCCTCCAAATGGCCAAACGCTCGGTTGCGTTCTTCTGCGCAAAGTATTGGCATCGCTGCTGAGGATTGATGAAAAGGAAAGAGAAAATGTTCAGGCCTGCTGTTTATTGAGGTACAAACCCTGAACGCTGCTACAGCAAGCAAATGTTGCTGCACAACTTGCACGTGCCTCCCATAAGGCGATCACCATGCCGAATTTGACCGTCCTTTGCCACTGTAAACAGAACGTTGTCCACGAAGTGTGCACGTTGTACGGTTGTTAAGAGTGCAAATGCATAGGCACTGTACGCAAAATATCTCAAGATTGTATCTAATGTCTTTGCTGATAGCACATATTTACGGATTTTAAAGAATGCTGTACAAGATAAAATCTGAGCAATGAATGTATATGTAAATACGTTTACTCTGGCTTGTAAGATATGCATGATTGAACTAGCACTATACATTATGTATTTGATTGCTTTCCCTAAACATGATCACGAGAATGCATAAGTGTAATTCCATAATGTGGGTCGTCAGCTAAAATAAAGATGAAGTCTAAGTCTCTCTCCCTCTCTCTCTGTTTGTCTGTCTGTCTGTCTGTCTGTCTGTCTCTCTCTCTCTCTCTCTCTCTCTCTCTCTCTCTCTCTCTCTCTCTCTCTCTCTCTCTCTCTCTCTCTCTCTCTCTCTCTCTCTCTCTCTCTCTCTCTCTCTCTCTCTCTCTCTCTCTCTCTCTCTCTCTATATATATATATATATATATATATATATATATGTGTGTGTATATATATATATGTATGTATATATATATATATGTATATGTATATGTATATATTCTCTCTCTTTTACTCTTTCGTTCTCTCATGAGAGGGCGGTGCGGCTTGCCACGCTCACGTAAGCTCCGCCAAATTTGAAGAAAAGTAGAACAACACCATGCCAGTCGCCGGATTACCTGGTGCCGTTGAGACATTGTTATCTTCCCTGCTCACGACTGAAACCTTTTCATCGTTGAAGTTCGTTGGTGAGCCGGGAAACAGCATCGTCGTCCTGAGATTCAACCAGACCGGCGGTCAGCCATTTCTCGCGAACTATAACAAACGAGGAAACTGGCGACGACAAACTCCCTCTCAGCAGCGACGGGACCAGCAGCGGGCAGAGAGACACAGAAGCATGGGTGAGCAGCATATTTCTCAAAATGTTGCTTTCGGAAATGCTTATTCTGGAAATGTTGCGAATTCCATCGTTCAGCATGATGTTACACTGGGTCCATGTCCATCAACGTGTCTGACACCATCAGCACCCATGACCTTCGACCTGCGAGGTAGACGAGATGACTCTGCTATTACAAGTGCTATACTCGATGCTGCAAGCGATCCATGTCAGACATCTGCAGCTGATAGCCACTGTAGCACAGAAACCAATACTACTACCGCGGTACCCCCACCTGCAAGCGAGGAAGATGTTACGATCGAGGTCTTCCAGGATGTGCTTGAGCGGATGATGAGAGGGGTGACTGACAGAATGTCTGACTGCCAGCAAGACCTCAGAAAGCTGCGAGAAGATATCGCCGTCACCGCTGCTCCCTCATCTCGCCAGGACAAGGATGCGGAACCCAAGAGGTCGCAGAGGTCTTCGTCCGTGATGTCTGTAGTTCCTAGTTCCAGAGACACAGCTGATCACAGGAAGGATGCCCACACTCCACCAGCTGATAAGCCCAAGATTGACCCAGTTTCTAACCGCAGGCGACCTACCTCGAGACGTCGTTCCAGGGATGATCACAACGCAGACAGACCTGGGCGAAGCGAGCACGGAAGCCACAAAGCAGGCGCCTGCACGAACTCTTCAAACTTCTCGGAAGTAGCGACAGACCGTGTAGACTGTTCGTGCAACGCGGACTTCCTCTGGCTAACTTCCAGTTCTGATGTTATTCGCGCGGTCCTGTTCATGAATGGCGTTACTTTCTTTTCATTGTAATGTGCCGGTAGGCCTTCACAATAAAACTTTTGTTCGTTGTTCTTTCTCTTTGTCTCTCTCTTTATCTATCTCTTTATCTCCCTTTCTCTATCTTTCTCTCTTCTCTCTTTCTCTCTCTTCACTTTCTCACTTCCGGCGTGCTCGCACTAGCGATCAGCGTGTCCGCGACGCTCCCGCCAATAACAGCTTTGCGTATAAGAAGGAAGCGGTAAAAATGCCAATAACTGGACTGCCTGCTACTTTGGAAGTTGTACTTGCCGCTATCATGGACAAAGAGTTGCTGAAGTCATGAAAGGCAGTTGGAGAAAGAGGCAACCCCGTCGTTGTACTCCGGTTTTCATCATCTGCAAGCCAGCCATCTTCCTTCCCATCGACGAAACACTTCTCTCGACGAAAAGCTCCCGCACAGCTGCGACGGGATCAACGAAGACAAGAGGCCTTCAGTCATGCAGGCGCCAACGTGGATGGTGAGCAAACCAGTTCCAATGTTCGTTCTTCCACCATTCGCGTCGATTTAAAAGAAAAATCATCTTTGCCGCAATGTTTGGATCCCACACTTGCCGTTTACAAGAATCCCATTCGACTCGACATGCACGTACAGATCACCGCGATGGTGAATGTGTCAACACCGCATCAGAGTCAGGGTCAGGGAAGGCAAGAAAAGGGTTAGAAAATAACGCCCTAGTAGAGAATGATGATGTGTCAGTGAACATAGTCCATGCCTTTTCCCACTCGCTGGATAAAACCCGATATGCCAGCCAACTACCTTCCTATATGAGTCACGAGGAAAGAAGTAAAAGCACGGAATGTTCTGAAGGTGTATCTCATGACCCATGTCACGCATTAGAATTTAATTCACTTGCAAACCTTTGCCTTTAAAAAAATGTTGTTTGGCATGCCCCCTTGAACGAGAAAATATGTGTAACTTGGAGAGATATACTGTAAATGTTAATACTGTAGTTTAAAGTATCTCTGGGTGCTTTATTCAAGCTTCAGACGTAATCCACTTCTAACTTTAGAGGAAAGGAGAAGCTTTTGCAGTCACGATGCTTTACATATCCAGACTGGTGATTGTGTCGGTTTTTCAATCCTTGTGCTCATCGCTCATGCGCATTTCTCACTCCTCGTGTATTCCCCGTGAAGTTGTGGCAGGATGCCCGAGTAATGACCCGCCAATAGGGAGGACACGTGGGTTTTGCCAGGACTGCGACTAAAAGCCATGTAAAATCATAGTAGAATGTGACGTGGGCTCTTACGGTAGACATTGCTCGATTACGCTTTGTTTTCACAGTTCTGTAGAATAATGCACACTGAAGGACGGCGATGCATCATCCCACAAACTCGGTAACAATGGAAAGGTCTGGGCCGGGAGCTGCCATGCCTTGATAATTACCTCAAGAGGCCTTCCATCAGCTGTGAAACGAAATAGGCAAAGATGAGAGGGAGCGACAAGTTCGGACAAGTCATTAGCCTAAATGGTTTGGCCATGATAGGCTGAGGCACCCTGCGGTAAGTGCCATTGGTCATGTGCAGCTGAGTCGGAGAACCCAGATGGCAAACTACATATGCTTAAGAACTGTTCTTCCGGGTTTTCATGGCGGTTCACTGCGGTGATGCCTGGCCATGCACTTCTTGGACCGTGACCCTTGCAGAAACTCTCAGAGTGCATTTGTGGAGGAATGTTACCTCCTCTGGTTTGGATCCCTCATGTAGGGAGAATGTGAACATGAGTGATGACTATGATAGTTCGAGCATTGTGCACGCAGAGCGTGAGTTGTGGTTGCCTCTGTGGTAGGAAGCGCCCGTGGAAGGCAGTCGACCTGTCAAAACACCGATTAGGGCTCAACCCAAGAACCAACTGGATTGGTTGTGGGAGCAAATGTAAGGCGGCATCGCCGTCCTTCAGTGTATACAGGTTCCAGAAATTCGAGAATCTAGTACAATATGCTTCACTTTCTAGGAGATGCGTGAACGACGTCACGTGACATAGCCAAGGCCTGTGCGGCCTGGGCTATGTTCCGTCGCTAAGCAACAGCATAAGCGAGGAGGCTGATGTAAACAAGGTGAGAGTGCCGTGGTATTCCATCATTTTCATAAACTTTCGCAACAGTGCTCCTCCCCTAAAGACCGAAACGACCTCGTCGGTTCCACTACAATTAAACATTTTAATCTACAAAACATCGCAAACGAACACTTAAAAGATATGCAACTAACAACAACATCAACGTCAACATCAACAACAACAACAAAATACTGATAAAATTTCAGATCATGGTCCGGGTAGTCCATGGATCGGAGAGTGAGTAGCAAATATGCGAGACCTGACTTATGCGCGTACTTTCCCTGTGGTAGCATATGCCCAGTCCATGGGGTCAAGGTCTGCAAGATCACCGTTCACACTGTCACTCGAAGGCAGAGTTCTCCTCGCATGAAGCGAAAAAGACGTATCACACACCGCCCTGCCGCATGCATGTCTGCACATTATCAGGGGTCATTCCATGGTCGCCCTCGTCCCCCACGGAAGGCCCTGATACAGTGTCTCTCTCTGTAGGCTCATCGTCGTTGGTTGGGTCAGGATGGCGTCATTGCGACTGCCACCAGTCCGGCGGTAGGTCTCCCTGGTACCTCCAGAGATGGGCGCAGTTTACGATCCGGGGGCGTGCACGAGGGTGCTGCCAGATATTGTTCTGCCCTGTGTGATAAGTAGATATATTTTACAACAAACACCCCCCCCACACACACACACACACACACACCCTCCCCCGTGGATATTGTTATTTGCATTAGAGCAAGTAAGGCCTAAACTAATGTTTCATTAGAATAAATGCAGCATTGCCTTCAGAATTAGTACGATTCACGTCAAGACCATTTATTGGCCTATGAACACGAAATCTCTCCAATGCCATTGGTTGACAGAAGAACGCTACTCGAGATGTTAGGTCAATGATATACTCGGGTGGTCATACGTGATTGGTCAGCACAGAAAACCATGCCGTTATCTGATTGGGTCATTTTAGGAGAACGTCACTGGAGATGCATGGAGGATATATACCGCTCAAGTTTCCATGCTATCTCTTTCCCCCTGTAAATTCGATTATGGTATGCACTTTATCAGTTTGTGTCGAAGACAGCCAGGCTTGGGAGGGGTGAGGCCTTGCCCCCCGCCCATAACCTCCAAGGCTGCAGTTCCCAGGAGTGACGCTGACGCCCCGCCACAGGGACGTGGAGCGGCAAAGAGTACGCCATTCGGAGTCATGCGGGACAAAGATTCACGAGGATCCTTTGCCTGCCGACTGACGGAGGAGGGAAGACGGCGGATGGCCCAGAAATCCCTCACCCCCCTCCCCCTCTCCAAGAACACAAAGACAGGGTGAAGGCAGATCCCCACCATTGGGCCCTGCCATGCCTGCCAGTCTTCATCCCGCCGTTGTGAATTTGTTCAAGATCAGTGGAAAAGGCCACAAAGTCGGAAGATTCTGATGTCACAGACTCAAACGCTCACATTAATCTCCAAAACGAGCTGTACTCTCATTTAAGTAAAAATGTATTTAAAAGGCTGGCTGGCTAAACAATAATATTAAGGTATTGTGTAAATTCAGTGAGAAGATATATTGCCCATCAGTAGTCATGGTTAAAGCTGTTAAAATTCAATCTGCCCACTTGTCTTCCTTGTGTTGTTCTGTTACTCAATTGCACGGAAGGTGAGTGAGAGTTACAGGACGGTAATGAATACCCCCTAGACACGGAAAATTTTAGCCAGACAAGCCCCGTCGTGTAACACCTGCGTGCACGTTGCTCATTCTCTCGCAAGGTCCTGTCTGTGGCCGGACCAGCTTAGTGGTGCAATCTTTCTTAACCCGTGGGATGGAGAACCACGGTGCAAAGCCCTCAGGAGAGGTCTGGTGACCGGCCTTGCGGTCGTAACCAGACTTCATTCCGTCCACGCTCTGCTGTAGGTGTTCTTGCGGACTTTCGCACTGCCTGCAGCATACCCTGGAGCGACTCCACACACTAGAGCACATCGCGGGAGGTATCCATTTATGGCCTGGTAACCACTGCAGAAATGTCAGTCTTGATCAGGCCACTACGATGGCTACGGAGTCTTGTCTGTGAGGCACGCTTGGCACAACACCGACACAAGTCGGGAACGGACTTGTGCAGACCGATCCAAACGTACCGCTCACAGACGAGTCGGTACGTCTTCCGCGTTCCAAGGTGGCCAGTTGCTGGGTCGCCATTTAGCTGTCTCGGCGCTTCCTCCTTCATGGCTCCCGGCAGAACAGGGAGATGGCGACAGGTTTCTCCCTTCTTGTCCAACCACGTTCTGTACAGGGCTCCGTCAGCTGCAGAGCATCCCACTTGGTCCAGTACGCCTTGGTGACAGGACTGGTAACGGCGACCCTCTTCCAGGGTGGGAGAACAACCCTGCCCTCCACCCAGCGGATGATGGGCTTCAGGTCAGTGTCGTGACACTGTGTAGCTTCCAGAGGCGTCTCTTGAACTGTGATCAGCCTCAAGGCTCCAGAGGCACGCAGATAAGCTTTCCCTTCACCCACAAAACTCTTCAACTGCCCAACAATCAGCAGGAGGGACCGTCCCCTGTCTATCTCGCAGCAATACTTCTGCAGAAGATCTGTCCCCAGGATGCCGTCATCTGCTAAGTAGGCGATCACGAAGGGTTGAAGAATAACAAGCTCACTGGCCTTCACCTTTACTCTCACGATGATGTGCATAGAGATCGGTCTGTTTCTGTCGTCAGTGAGCATCATCGTTGATTTCTCATCCTTTTGAAGGGGTGCAGACCAATCCTCTATATAGAAATGGTCGCTCCTGATTCGATTAGCGCCTGGTGACGTTTGCCGTTGATGTGAACCTTGATCGACGGTACGCTGTCCTCCTTGGTCTACGCTTACCCTCTTGAGCGGATGGCTGATGAGGTATGGGGCGGTGAAGGCAGGGGACGCCGGACTTTGCCCCCGAGGCCCGGCGCATCCTAGTTTTCCTGGGCTGTAGTGGTCTTCTTATTCCTCTGTGGACAGCGGTGAGCGATGTAGCCTGTCTTGTCACAACTGTAACATTTGATTTGACCTCGCTGTCCATTCTGACGAGAGGAATGGTTTTGCATCTTTTCAAGCAACTCCACCATTAATTGACGAAACTGGGTCAGAGAGACAGCGTCGCCGTAACTCTCCGGCTTCTTCTGGCTGCCAATAGCTCTGATACTGTTACGGTGGGAAGTTCGCTGGTTCGCCTCTTCACGCTGAGTGATGGCCTTGTCGCGGAGAGCGGTGTTGACTTCCTCTACCAAGGTGGTTGGAGCCAACACCTGCACCTGATGTTTCATTTCATTGTCGACGAGCGTGCCCAAGAACCTCAGTTGGCCCAGGACGTCGATTGCCTCCCTGTTAAAGGCAGGGTGAGTGCGTCTCAACAGTCTCTGGGTGTCGTCCGTCAGCTCAATGAGCGATTCGCCGTTCTTGCGCTTTCTTGCATAGAGCAATGCCTTAGCCTGGTCTGCATTCCGAGTTTCTTGAGATCTGTCATGGAGGGTTTGAACAAGAGCAGTGTATTTGTTCCTGCCCTTGGGCGGAATGGTTACCGGGACTGTCATCACCTGTCCTGTCAGGCTGGAGATGAGGAAACTCGCTTTCTCCTGTTCACCCCAGCCATTGATCTGCACGGTCACCTCAAACTGGATGTGGTATGCATCCCACAGTGTCTTGCCGTCGTACGTTTGTGGCTGCTGCACTGGACGAACGGCTGGGGGATATGCCTTTTTGTGGTTGGGTACGAACGGTGACACCTCGGCAAGGAGTCGCTTAGAGTCTGGCTGGATAGGGGAGGCTTGGTTTCATTTCTTCTCTCTTCCAGCTTCCTCTCTTGCTTGCAGATGACGGTGTCAATCCGGGTTACTTTCTCTTTGAGGAAGTTGAGGCATGCTGCTTCTTGCTGGAGGTTAGCATCAATGCGATCTACCTCCTTTCCAAAGCAAAAGTTTACTGCTTCAATTTCATTCTGCAGTCCCTCTGTCCCGGCTGAGATGGTCTGCAGCAACTCTTCCTGACGAAGGCAATATTCCCTTTCTTCCTCCTTCTTCTGCTGGCGATAATCAGCCTCTTGCTGTTGCTGTTTAGCCTATTGTTGTTCTCTCCTTGCCTCTTTCTATTTTTCCTCTAACTCCTTCTCCTGGCGGTATTCCCTCTCTTCCGCCTCCTTCGGTGTACAGTGGTATTTTCCTTTTGTTTGTCGAGCAGAAGTCTCATCATTGTTGCAATGTCTTCTGTGGGTGGCTCTGTTGCCTCAGCGCGTGCAGCTGCTCAGGTCACGCATTTCTCGCCTTCCATGTCTGTTGTAAAAATTCACTGCTTCGATGATTCCCGTCTGGAAAATATTTGTTGCACTTGTCTTTTCACAATATGGGGATTCTCCTAGCGTGCGCTGGGAAGTCAAAGTTCACAAAATCAGGTGGTCGTTTTCGATAAAACTTTATTCACGCACTGATCGATACACAGCGGTGACAATCAATAACCAGCATTACCATAACAACTTCACTCTAGGCACATAAAGGACTCGATCACACTCGCTTATTTTCTTCGTAAGCTCTCACCTTGTCTTTGTCATGTGTGCTCTCATCTCTCGTCACGCCCTGCTGATATACTTTTACACAGGTTCCAGAACCAATGATAATCTAGAATGTGCTCAACTTTTTAGGAGCTGCGCGAAAGACGTCACGTGACACAGCCAAGGCCTGTCGTGGCCTGGGCTATGTGCCGTCGCTAGGCAACAGCATAAGCAAGGAAGCTGATGTAAACAAGGGGAGAGTGCCATGGTATTCCAACACTTTCCAGAACCTTCACAACACACATGTCCAGAGGAGATGGTCCAGTGATATTTGGGATCTGCTGACATGCTTTGATTTATCTTTATACCGAGGTATTTTACGCAGGTGGAAAATATAATTTTAACATCTGCTATAAAATATATGTGTCTGTAGTTTTTTGTGCCTCTTTTTCTCTATACCAACCCGGATGACCTCTGACTTTTCTTCGTTTAGATTCAGGTGATTGGTGGACATCCACCCTTTGCTGTCACTACAACAAAGTTGCATTGCAGCCTCATTTTCTGCAAAGGCTGCCTCATCTGGTTTAGATGCAGCATAGGTCATGATATCTTCAGCAAAGAGATGAGGAAGACTAGTTTGATTAAACAGATAACTCAGTGGTTGGGTATAAATGAAGTACAGGATAGGGCATAACATTGATCCCTGTGGTACACCAATCATCTGGGGAGTGTCTTTTGGTGATTATTCTTCCATTCCTCGCCCTCTGTGATCTCCCGGGGCCGTATGCATGAGAAGGAAGAAAAAATCCTCATCAGTAAAACTTACTACTAAAGTAAATTCTTTCAAAGTTGCGTCAGACGTTACTTGCCATGCACAAACGATGAGTTGTTGTTGTTGTGACTGTAGAGTTATGTAGTAAATAACTAGGGGGAATCCCGTCTGAGTGCGCATGTGCAAGCGTCTTAGGTTGGCGTCTGCTTGTTGGCAGATAACGCATTATGTGCGCATGCAAGTCCTCGTGCAACTCATCTGTGACATTTCCAACATTTCACGGCAATGAAATATAAATATATTGTATATTTCTTCATCGAAAGAATCAAGAGGGTTCGTGCGCTTTATATTCTGTCCTGTCTCCTTCGTTGCAGTTGCCGATCAAACACACACGTGAATGCTGTCATCTTTCGTGTTGACATAATTTTACGTTCTCGCTCCAGCCTCAGCTAGCATTTTCCCCACCAAACTCGTGAAACCCTAGCATACGTCGACACACATTTCCTCGTTTACAAAATAAAGCTATTTAATCTAAACAGTGTTTCCATAGCACAAAATGCAATTTAAATGTATCCTTTTCATGGCGTCAGATAAAACTAGCTTTATACACGATGTCAACAGATGTTTCCATTTTTAAAATGTAGGAACTATCACGAGCTATTGATGCATTCAACATACAGCTTTGATAAATTTAAGTTGTTCATAGGTTACATATTCTTCGGATGGGTTTCCATTATCACAAAATACAGCGTTTTCTGAGCGAACCGTAGACAGCAATGGCGGCTTAACTCATTGTTACTACGGTTGTTCTCATGGGTCCTGGCTGAAGTAGAAGTAGGGCTGTTTCACTATATGGTTACTTTAAAAGGAACCACCACTTTCGACTCATGCATCCCTTAGAAGTGATTTTACTTCAAAAGTTGACACTTACAAAGCAAGACGTTTTTTTCTCTCATGCATACGGCCCCAGGTCAGGTAACTCGAAAAGCAGTCAGGTGAGGTCGATGAAAAACCGCAGCTCCTTAGTCTGGCTATAATCCCACACCGTGATCTACTGTGTCGAATGCTGCCGAAAGTTCCATTGCACAAACAATGCGAACTGACTACTATCAGCTGCATGTGGTAAATCTTCCATGACCTGCAAAAGTACAGTCTTAGTGCTGCAATGTGTCCTGAAGGCTGACTGGAATTAGGGAAGCAATTTCTTAAAGATCCAGGAGAGCACTTAGTCAAAATCATTGAGAGGTTGGCTAAACTTATACAAAAATCCATCACTGAGTTCATTTGGCTGAAAGAGTCAGTTCCAATTTTTATTTAAATAATTGTTGAAAACCTCACCTGGAAAAATCGAAAAACAGGAAGTGACGTCACGTCGACTAGTCGCTTCAACGCACGGCGTCTGTTAATGCAGTTTCCACGAGCGGTGAGTACACCAGCCGCTTCACTGAGGAGGAAATGCAGTGGCGCTGAATGCGCAGTTGCTGAATGTTCCTTGAGAAACTCAGATGGAGTGGGGGCACATAGATTTCCGCGGGACCCATCATTACACCTCCAGTGGGTGCGCTTTGTACGAACATGCCGTGCAAATTTTGTGCAAACGTCATTCTCGGTCGTCTGCAGCAAGCACTTTGCTCCCGATTGCTATCCACACTCATACCAGCTGCAGGAGGAGATGGGTTATCTGGTGGGAAATAAAGAAGCTACTACCGTGATCAGTTCCATTTATACAAAAGCATGACCGATCGCGACCGATGACTGATGCCGGTCGAAAGCTCAAAGAGTGACGAATGTCGATGCCGTGGCAACTTCTACGAGTACAAGTATTTCGGCTGTGTCGGGCTGAGAGGGCGCAAAGAGCATTTTCTCTAGTTGAACAGCGTGTCAGCGTTGCAGGGCTCTACATCAAGTGTTACCCCTCTGTTCGTGGATCTCCCTAAACACTTGGTATAGGCACGGTCTCGGGTGTGGAAAGAATTGGGTGTCTATGCCGGTGTTGGACCCGAGGAAGTAACGGGGGCGAGTAGGACCTCGTTGTCCGACTTCGAGAAGATTAGTTGCAGAGCCTTTGCGGGGGGCCCAGTAGTGACTCCGTTTCGTCAGTGCAGTGAAAGGCTATGTGCAATCGCGTACATATAGGCCCTGTGATAGCAGTTCACAAACAATCGAGTGAGTGGGGTATGCTGCACGGGGTATAGGCAGCAACAGCGGCGGTGGGTGAGAACATCACAACGGGAAAAGGGGTGGGGTGACAAAGCAGGGGGGCCGTAGTCCGCATGCGGGTCTCGGGACAAGGGGAGCCCAAACTCAAAATAAGAGGTCGCCAGACCTGTAGGGCTGCAGGAACAACCGCGCACGCGTAGAAAGAGTCACGGGGGGCACGTGCCAGGCGGTGCTATGCACGGGAAAGGCATGTCAGAGCACGGCCACAGGGGGTGAGTGAATCCCAAGAAGTGTGGGGGCACGGGAGTCACTTGAAGAGGCTCATGAACCCTAGGTCACGGTTCAGTCCAGCCTCGTGGGTGCCGAAAAGCCCGATGAGCTGCTGCTTGACCACACGTCTCCGTCGTGGGTCTTGCAGGTGTCCCGTGAGCACACTAACTCTCAGATCAACCGCGGTGTGGCCTTGCCTGCTGAAGTGCTCTGCCACCGGGAGTGGAGCGTGATTCCTGATTGTGGCCCTGTGTCCGTTCATTCGCCGTCGCAGTGTCTGTCCCGTCTCACCGATGTACCAGGCATCAGGACACTCTTTGCGGCATCTGATCAGGTATACCAGATTGTTGGAGCCGCAAAGTGTCCCCTGATGTGGTAGGTAGTCTTGTCTCGGGTGACGGTCGAGTCTGGGCAGATGATGTTGCATGTGAGACAGCGGGAGGTGTTGCAGGGTTGCACGCTTCCGGGGCTGGCAGGGCTGAGAGGTGGAAGTTGGCTCCGTACCAACAACTGCTTCAGGTTAGGTGGTTGCCTGAACGCCAGGAGAGGAGGAGCTGGGAACACCTCGGAGAGGTAGGGATCCTCCACCAAGAGGTGTTGGAGCCTACGCAGGCCGTGTCGCAGTCCCTCGGCTCCCGGGAAGTATTGTACCACAAACGGGACCCTGTAATCCTTCGATTTACGGGGTCGTCTGGCGAGGAGGTCAGTGTGCTTGTTCTTTGTTGCTCTGTCGAGCTGATGTCTGACCGCGTCACTGTGGTAGCCGCTTTGAAGGAGGGCATCTTCCAGCTGCTGCAGGTGTCGGTCACGGTCATCCGAGTTCGAGCAGATCCGGTGGATCATGAGGCCTTGACCATAAGGGATCGCCTCCTTGATCCATCTCGGATGAGAGCTGCTAAAATGGAGTAACCGCAGGTTGTCAGTAGGTTTCCTGTACAGGGAGGTGGACAGCGATCCGTCTCTGATGAAGACGTGGGTGTCGAGGAAGGTCACGGAGGCAGATGAATGGTTCATGACGAACTTGATGGAGGGGTGGGCGTTGTTGATGTCCCGGTGCAGTTGCCTCAGTGAATCATCCCCGTGGCTCCAAATGAGAAAGATGTCGTCGATGTACCTGCTGTAGAGGTCTAACACGTGTTGGTGGAGCATCTTACTCATAATTATGCGTTTTTGAGTTAGTGTTACAGCCTGTGTGAGGCAAACTAGGAGAGACAATATTTGCATAGCATGTGTTCATGGCTGCATTATTTCTCTCTCTCTCTCTCTCTCTCTCTCTCTCTCTCTCTCTCTCTCTCTCCTGTATCAGTGTGGTGCGTGTAACAACAGTTCACCACTCATCTGCTGGTGAATCTTTCTCATCACACGGTGAGTGCCTGATTTGTATTTGAGAAGTGACTGGTTGATTAAAATTAAGTCAAAGCAAAGGATGCACTAGTGATGTTCGGTCCTACTGAATCCACCTATCAGTGTTATGACCAAACATCACGAGTGCAGCCTTTATGCCATTTTCATGAACCAGTCACTTCTCAAATAGCCCTACAACTCAGGCACTCACTGCATGGTGGGAATAATTCACCTGCAGGTGAATGGTGAACTTTTGCCACACTACCTCTCTCTCTCTCTCTCTCTCTCTCTCTCTCTCTCTCTCTCTCTCTCTGTCTCTCTCTCTGTCTCTCTCTCTGTCTCTCTCTCTCTCTGTCTCTCTCTCTGTCTCTCTCTCTCTCTCTCTCTCTCTCTCTCTCTCTCTCTCTATCTATCTATCTCTCTCTCTCCCAACTCACGCACTCACTCCTTCGCACGCTCACTCACTCGCTAACTAGCTCGCTAAATGACAACAGTGACAATCAGTTGTGCAATACCACAAAACTTATGTACGCATACTTAAAGTGTAATCTCCCTTACGATGATGTACTGTGAAGGCGATCACGCAGGCCCGAATAACTTGAAGGCACTTCGATGTTTTGAAACTTTTGTTCGTCGGTTCGTCATCTGCATAGCTGCAATAGGGCTCATACTTGTATGGTTCGGATATTGGAGGACATTTTTCATCGTATTGTTAGCTTGAAATGCTGTCAGGGTCGCTACTCTCGCAGCCCATGTCTAAAGTGTTATCACAATGGCTTGGCTCAGCCATGTTTCGGCTTGAGGCCATTAGCCGATGTGACGTCATAACACTTGCGCATGCGCACTGAATTGCTTAATGATTTTTTTTTTCGATCAGGTTGGAATGGGCTGTTTTACAACTCATTATCACGAAAACAAAATGTGTTATAATGTTTAAAGGTTCATATCGTTGTGTAAACAATAAAACTTAAACACGCACTCCTAGATCTTTAAAGTTTAAGAACTCAACGACTCGAACCGACGCTGCTTTCTCAATAATCTTGGAGAGAAAATGTAAGTTCGAAATTAGTCGGAAGTTGAAAAGATGCTAGCATCAGCAGCAGCTTTGGTAAGGAGGGGTCTAACCATTGCTTGTTTCAGGCCATAACTCAGAGAATGGTTTACTATATTAATTATTATCAGCAAAATGTTACCGAGGCAGGATATAACAATCTAGTCAAATTCACATGGGGTGGGTTTCACTTTGACTATAATTTTTCGAAGCACTTCTGGTGTAATTAATTTCAGCTCAGTCGTGTGGTGTTTATGAGGCCCCAACTGAAGTGCACAGTTTGTTAAGCTGGATGGAATATATATTTTAATCTTATCTCTCTTTTTTAAGAACACTTCGAACTGACTTGCCATATCTTTCTGTGATTGTCCTAATGACACAGATGACTTTTTGGTATTTCCAACAAGATTTGAAAGCAGGTTCCGAGTTCGTTCTTGGATTTACTGTTGGAAGTAGGTGATTTTTGAAAGGCGTGTGACATTTTTCAGTTTATTTTTCTGCAACATACAACTCTGTGCACTATAAAATTTGACTTCCGCTAACGACCCTAAGCAGTTCTTTTGTTTGCCTGGGCGAGATGGACTTCGCCGTTGTATCATGGGCTCTTTTGTCTCACAGAAACACGTATGCCCTGTAACTGCACAATCTGTTTACAGAGGAGGGCTCGAGAAGTGCAGACGCGTCTTAGGGCGCCCATTCTAAATTGTGCGAATTTGAGGTCATGTACATAGTTGGTGTTAATACGTAAAAGATTTACTTTTCCTTGGAAAGGAATGTGTGAATTATAAGTTTTCATTGACCCATTACTAATTCAAAACAATTCATTCGAGTAGGGTATCGATTTTAATAGGGAAGAGTTTGCCTTATGTCTATCTGATTTTAACCCCCCCAAAGTCCAATCCCAATCTCTCCGTGGTGGGGGGAGACAGAGAGTGGTGACTCCGCCTGGACTCGCCTCTCCTTGACCAACTGGGACACTGGCAAACGTGTTCCCCTACGTAGTGGGGCAGCGTTTTTGCCGTGCGCTGCTTCCCATGTCGGGGGAGGAAGGGAGCCTAGTGGTTGAGGGGAGCTGCTGCTGCGGCAGCAGTCAACGCAACACACCACTTCGGCCCGGACTTCCCCTAGACGGGTGGTCAGATGGACCCGGTCTGACCAATCGGCTGGTCGCGTCTGCCTGAAGTGTCACCATTCTAGTAGGGACTAGGCCCCTCCTTCCCCTTCCTCCCCCCTCCCTATCATTAACTTGTATAGACTAGCTTTTTTCTGGTGACTCCGAAGGCGGCGGCTTATGGGTCAATTGTGTATTGTGAAGTGGTGAGAGTACCTCGCATTACATGAGTATATCCCCGGCATAGCCCTGGCACGGCGACGCGCTGGTCATCTGCGCAGACCGTGTCCCCTTGTTGGATTCCGTGGTGGGTGGGGAGTACCGGGGATGAATTTTTTATCATTACATCATGGAAACTACCAAACGTAAGAACCACCCTTCTAAAAGACAAAGAGAGGTCTCCTCCAGTTCGGAGAGCCTGTCTGACTCTACTGCCCACTTTGATGACGACAGCTGGCCTCGCTTTCTACTCGTACGTTCTGTTGATCAGAACAACCCATTAAGCAAAGTGTCTCCATTTGCCATTGCAAAGGCCATTCAGGGCATTGCTGGTGAGCCTAAGCAGGTGAAAAAGCTCAGGAGTGGTGACCTTCTTGTGGAAGTGACCAAGAAGTCCCACGCTTTGAATCTGCTGAAGGCGTCCGCCTTTGCGAATGTCCCGGTGAAAGTCGAGCCACACACAAGTCTGAATTTCTGTAAGGAATTATTAAATGTCGTGATCTTGCCGATCTGACCAAAAACGAAATATTAGAAGGACTGTCTGACCAGGGAGTGAGGGATGTCCGAAAGTTAACAGCCAGACGTGATGGTGTGATCAAGCCCGCCAACACGATCCTGTTGACTTTTGGTACCCCCACTCTCCCTTCCTTCGTGAAGGCCGGCTACCTTCGGGTTGTTGTAAATTCTTTCATCCCCAACCCACTACGTTGTTATAAGTGTCAGCAGTTCGGCCATCCCAAAGACTCTTGCAGTCTTGCAGTCGCGCTGCCCGCTATGGTGGTGATGACCACAATGACGATGGCTGCCGCAACACCCCGAAATGTGCCAATTGTTTTGGCTCGCACTCGTTTTTCTCTCGCCGACTGCCCCAAGTGGCAGCACGAGAGAGAGATCCAGAGGGTGAGAGTCACCAAAGGCATTTCATTTCCTGAAGCAAGACGACTCGTAGAGGCTGCGACGAGGCCTTCGTCTGGCCCGTCGTATGCCTCTGTGGTCAAGTCCGTTAAGTCGGTGGCTTGTCAAACCACCGTCACTTGGTTGAAACACGAGAAGCCGAAAGCCGAGTCAGAGTCGGTGTCAGCTGCCGTCCAGACGACTTCTGTGGAGACACTCAGGAAGGTTACGAAGCCACCTGAGTCGTCTCGGCTGCCTACCAAGGCATCCAAGAAGTCGGAGAGACGAGCTCCATGAACGAGAGACCGGGTTACGAAGGGGGAGCGTGACCCACTCCAGCAACACAACCGCTTTAGTGCGCTGCAGGTCTCTGAGGAAATGGAGACGGGAGATCCCGGCTCTCCGGCTCCTCAGAGCCACGTCCACTCCCCGAAGAAGAAATGAGCACTGTTGTTCAGTGGACCTGTCGAGGTTTGAGGGCAACTTTTGAGGAGATTTTACTCCTCATATCGTTACTTAATCAACTTGTTCTCTGTTTACAAGAGATTCTTATACGATCTTGTGATAAGGTCTCTTTTCGTGAATTTACTACATTTTCGTCTTCTTCTTCGGAAAGAGCTGCGGGTGAGGTAGGTGTTCTGGTGGGAAATGTTCCTCATGGTCTCGTCTCCCTGTCCACTCCACTGCAGGCAGTGGCTGTGCGGCTGACTCTTCATAGACCTATCACCATATGTTCCCTGTATGTCCCCCCCAGCTCCTCTTTAAATCGTGCCGATTTAGAAGACTTGATTTCTCAGTTACCACCACCTTTTCTGTTACTTAGAGATTTTAATGGCCATAACCCCTTGTGGGGCGGTCATATCACTGATGCTCGTGGCAAACGTTTAGAAAAGTTCATATGTGATAATGATTTATATCTTTTTAACACTAAGCAGCCAACTTATCTCCATCCTGCCTCTGTGTCATTTACCGCCATCGACCTCAGTCTCTGTTCGCGCTCTCTGGCCATGGATTTTTCCTGGCAGGTGCGGGAGGGTTCTCATGGGAGTGACCACTTTCCAGTCGTACTGACATCTGCCAGACCCTCTGCTACTCAGAGGCCGTCTCCGTGGAAACTCCAGGCAGCCGACTGGGATCTATTTCGATCCCTCTGTGAGACTCGGCTCCGTGCTAAAGCCTTCGATGGCGGCAATGACCCTGTAGGCTCTTTTACAACTGTGTTAACTGAAATTGCCCACCTTTCCATCCCTCAGATCTCGACAGCACCACGACGGCTGCAGCGTTCCTGGTTTAACCAGAAGTGTCGAGATGCTCTTCGTCGGAGAAATGAGGCTCCTCTACTCTTTCGAAGGAACCCATGCCCCGAGAATCTTCGCCGTGTCAGGCAACTCCGAGCCCTGGCTCGGCGCACCATCCGCGCTGCCAGGAGGCAGTCCTGGAGAGAGTACGTTAGTAAGCTCTCCTCCAGAACTCCCATTCGCAAGACGTGGGGGATGGTGCGGAAGATCCCGGGGAAGTTCGTTTCTTCTTCCGTCTCTCATCTGTCCGTTGATGGGAGGACTGTCGACTCGACACCTGAGATTCTCTGGCTGCTACCTTTTCCCATAACTCGTCTATTTCTTTCTGTAATCCGTCTTTCAAACGGAACAAGGCGGAGCGGGAAAAGGTTACCCTCAGGTTAGAGTCTGGCGACTCTGAAGGTTACAATGTGCCTTTTTCTCTGCTGGAGCTTCTCGACACGTTGAATAATGCCCACGATACTTCTCCTGGTCCTGATGGCATTCCTTATCAGATGCTCAAGCATCTGCCTAAGCCGTCGCTCCAGTTGTTACATGAGATTTGTAATTCTATTTGGTCTTCGGGTTCTTTCCCACCTTCGTGGCGGGAGTCTATTGTCGTTACGGTTCTCAAACAGGGTAAAGATCCTAACGATCCTGTAAGTTACCATCCAATATCCCTCACAAGTTGTGTCTGCAAGACCCTAGAGCGGATGATTAAAGACCGGCTCGTCTGGTTCTTGGAGAAGCATGGGGTCCTCAGTGACGTCCAGTGCGGCTTCAGGAGGCGGCGTAGCACGGCTGATCATCTCGTTCGTAGGCTCAAGCTTGCCTTACAATACGTTCTTCGTGTGGGTTCTAGCCCGACCAATCCTACTTATACTGGTGTTGTCCGGCCGAAGTTTCCGCACCTTTACGCGGCCAAGCCCAGCTGTATCCCCCCATTAGGGATACGAGTTGAGGAGGTTATCACGGCGGCAAACGTTTAGTTGGACAAAATTTTTACCTATCTTTCGTATGTGTTTTACTTACTCTAGCAAAAATTTCAAGAGTGCTGCCCTCTCCTCACACGTATACAAGAGCTGCCATTTCCGGGAAAATGTTATCAAATTATGCAGATTTTTAATCCACTTTATACAGTTGGTTCTAAAGACGGAGATCGTGTGGCGGTAGCTGTTGTCACCCGTGACTCAATCTTGCGCTATCGCCTTCCTGATGGGACTTCGATCTAATCCTCAGAGCTTAGTGCACTTGAGACCGCTCTTGGCGTAGTCCAGAGCAAGAGACTAACACGAGCCCTTGTGGTCTCTGACTCACTATCGGCCTTACAGGGGAACGAGAGAGAAGATCAGGCTGCCAAGTCTGCTCTCTCCCTTCCCATGTCCCTGGGCAGGATCCCGGTGGGCGACCTGGTACCCCGTGTTACTAAATACATTTCTAATCTGTGTCAGGCCGACTGGGACGGCAGGGCACGTAACAAACTTCATGAAGTAGCCTCTGTGTGGGGTGAGCGACTCTCCCCCACATCGCTCACGAGAAGAGAGGAAGTTGTGCTCTGCCGTTCCCTCGGCCATTCTGTTCTGACCCACTCCTATTTGTTGCGGTCGGAGCCTCCACCGGAGTGCCGCACCTGCCAGTGCAGGCTCACCATGCGGCACGTTCTGGTGGAGTGCCCTCGACTTGCTCATCTACGGAGTGGGTCGAGCAGTCTGTCTGACATTTTTTAAGATCCTCTAGCTGTGATAAAATTTTTGATAGATTCTGAGTATTATTCTCGTTTATGAGTTGTACTATGTCTTAATTGTTTTCGATATTTCTCCACGTACCTCATCTGAGGTAATCTTTTAATTGCGCATTTTTATACGGTAGAAGTATGTTGTGGCCTTGAATGGCCTTAAAGCCTGATGAGCCCTTGGGCTCCATCCACCTATCCCTCAATGCTTTGTCGGTGTCAAGGACATCGAGATGTGAAATTTTGCCCTATCGCCATTATGCTTTTTTGTGTTTGAAGGCTATGCACAGCCTTTGCTGGCTGTTGGGCAGTGGGACTCAATTTTATTGATTTTATGTCACTAGTCCGGTGAATTGTACCATACTCCGCTTTCGCGGAGAGTTGTAATAACATGGTATACGTGTTTCTTAGTGTTGTGGCCTAAATAGCCTACAAGGATGATAGGCCCTTAAACTATATCCATCCATCCATCCATCTGATTTTAAGTTAATAAATTTATATCATGGAATTACAACAGTTGAGTAAGGTGTCACTCGTAATTGGTAGTAGTTTCCAGTACGTCATAATGTCGTTTCTTCACCTCCTCCTCTTCCTCCTCCTTCCACTTGCGCTCTCTCTCTCATTCACTCTCCGTCTCTCTCATCCCCACCTCTCTCTCTCTCTCTCTCTCTCTCTCTCTCTCTCTCTCTCTCTCCTTTTAGTTAGTGCTAGAAACGTAAAAAAGCTTCGAACTCCCTAATATCTCGTGGGACTGGGGACTTTTTGAGAACGCAGCAACTGGGAGCTCGATAATCAGAAGAGTGGCGCAGCTAACCTGAGCACATTCTGAGTACCACACACGGCTGCAGCCGCTGGACACTTCCCTCTTCAGCTGGAGCCCGTGGTCGTGGAGCTTCCGGGGTCTGCTCTAGTAGCTCTACCACGGGCGGCCCCAAGCAGCGCAAAACGCCCCCGGGAAGTGTCTGCTAGATGCTGGTTAAAACGAGTACATGAGCAAAGCAAATGCATTCTTTCATGTGAAGCCATGATTCATTCAAATATGATGTAATTTGGATTTCCTGAGTTGACCACAAAGGAGGTTGCATTTTATCAGCAGCACTGCAGGCAATGGCATTAAGTTTATTACTAGAACAGTATATCGTTCTTGAGAGAAAAGGTGCCATCAAGCAACCACGCACAATATCAGTAGAATGTGTGAAAACCTTTGGCAGGGTGTGTGGTGCTAAACATGTTTTAGTGACATTATTGCAAAAAGAAAAGGACAGAGCCATATGATGGATAAGAAAAGACAAAACCTGGCACATGAAAAACTATGCCAAACATAAAAATAGCTACAAGAGGGTGACTAAAAAGTTCAGCGAATGAACAGTTCTGTTTCAAAGAACCTTGGAAATTATGCATTGTGTTGTTACTTGTAAACAGTGCTAGTGTAAGACAAAACTAGAGACACAGCATGACTACATAAACAAGAGCCTGCATATATTATATTGAGAATATTTTGTTTCGAGAACGAGCTTCACAAGCATGAGTTCATGACACGACTGACGCTCAATAACGCTACGCAACAGCAATCCTATAGAAACTTCTACAGAATACTCTGGCCCGTTTTAATGTTATTATATCTTTATTTATAGTGCAACCAATTTTAGACATCACTTAAACAGGTCGCAC
Organism: Theodoxus fluviatilis; assembly: GCA_034096865.1. NCBI lineage: Eukaryota > Metazoa > Mollusca > Gastropoda > Cycloneritida > Neritidae > Theodoxus > Theodoxus fluviatilis. The sequence goes on from JAWQFJ010000008.1 coordinate 49,827, forward strand.
TCTCCAATATTGCCATTGCATACGCTCGTACATAAAACTTGAAAGCAGAGATTCCTCTGCCATGGTGCATCTTCACAACGACAAAAACGAAGAGTGCAGCCATATATTTTTTTCAAGTATATTTTAGGGTTTTAAGGTTCAATGCCCATGATATGCTGTTCCGTTATGTGGTTCGCCGAGTTTCCCCATGGCATACAGGGTCCTGAAGATGATGAACGAAAGTGAAGACATCGGGAAGCTGAATACGATCAGTGCTGATTGAAGCATCGTCAAGTTCGATACATTACATTCCATGAGATTCAGTAGTGTATCTGCTTTGGATCTAAAAGTGTCCACACCATTTTGCGCTAACACGCTGTTGTGACGAAATTTGCTTCGAAATGAATTCCTAACAAGACGACCAATGAGCAAAAGAAGGCTTGAGTCGGTTGGGGTCGCTTCATGCTGCAAATAATTGCATCTGGCACTTCAAAGCAAATATAGGTCATATATAAAACCTGGATTTACAAGTAATTTGCATAAGACCAGGATCAATACATGACGTTAGTTTCTTTTTGCGAAGCTTGCATGTGACATCAATGCCACTGCAGAGGCATCACACATGCAATGCCGAGAGATTCACTCTCTTTGTCTGTCTAAGGTTTTTTAATGTGCCGCTCAGACGTTCCTGCACTCGAAGTTTCTTATGAACTACCAAGTGCAGCTGGTGACTCATGTAGCCTACAGTCTGGATCTCGCTCCTTGTCACTTTTTGCTGTTCTCTTAGTGCTTAAGGCCACACTCCTCAGGGAGCTGAAAATACCCCCCAGGGGTATTAACGAGGACATCCAAGATGAAGACCGGTCGGATGCTTTACAAGCTGACTCCACCGGGTGATTGCCTGTATTCAGACCAGTACTTTTAGCAAAAGCTCTATCTTCTATTCATTTTGTCTGCCAATAACATGCTACAAGAAAAAACTGCTTTTAGTGATCTTCGTAGCGATCGCGTCACAAAATGCAGATCCACGAAAAGTCGATGAAGTCAGAACAGTGCTTTAACGAAATTAAAAAAGTAAGAATGTGTTTATAAGGTTTGAGTCGGAATAAATAAGCTGTAGGTGAATAGCGGTATGAAAGAGACTGCATACAATGTTGTCCATTTTCTGTGAAAAATGTAGAAAATGACAGACACTTGTGTTAGGCTATCATCTATATGCGAATACTGGGCTGAAATGTATTAAATCTTAGGCTTTGTTATTAACGTCGGGAACAAATTATGGCCAACAGATGACGCGATGAACAAATAATGTGCTCCTACAATGTTAAGAATACGTCATGGAATAAAACACAGAGAGAGAGAGAGAGAGAGAGAGAGAGAGAGAGAGAGAAGTCTTGAGATAATATATAACTAGTATATGTTATAAAACATTAAAAGTTGATTCATGTTCATTTCGGTCGCTTGCCTGGAGTTCTCAGAACATTTACAGAAAAATTGCAAGAGCAAAGCGAACACTGCCGTATTTCGATCTTGGTTGAGAACTTGAGTGTTTCGACAGTACGTCTGGCCATGATGCTAGGGGATTCCGCTCGTCAAGTCATACGAGAGGGAAGATACAGGGAGACCCACTTCGCGGCAGACTGGCAGAGCAGGCACCAAAGTCCAGGAAGTTATGGCAGATACACAGACGGGCAGAGTAGGCGTTGAATACACAAATATGGGGCGACTCTCTAGAAAAGATTGAAGAAGGAGAGGGGAAATAGTGCTGTAAGTGACTAACAGGGGACTGGAGAGGAGCAAAAGGGAATAACATATCGAGCAGTTTGTCAGCCAGATTGTTGCCAGGGAACCCGGTGGAAGTCATCGCGACCGGACAGCGATACCTTTAAAAGCTGCGGGCAATATATACATGTAGCTCCTCTCTGCCTCTCCCTGTGGGCTGTCTATAACTTACACTCTATTACCCTAAACCTTCGCCATTAGAGAGCTTTGCCTGAAAATTCTCCAAAGACACTGTGGCAGACCAAGAGCCCTTGAACATACATTGGCAGGTTACCCTGCTTCCTTCCATATGCAGACTCACAGTATGGATAATGACATGAAAGCAGTCACAGAGTCACAGATTGACTATGTGTGTCTCTGTATGCCGAATAAACAAAGTTAACATGTGGATACAAAGGTATCGAAAACTAGTTTTGTCGTCCATTTAAAGGTTTATTGTTTCACAAATTTCACGAATGACATTCAAACTACAGTCTTTCCAAGCTCAGTCTGGCTTTCTCGATTGGGAAGTCAATGTTCGGTCCCCACGTAAACTGATTATACGCGCCTCCGGGATTCCCAGTCACAGATGTAAAGATATTTTCGATTTCAAAACTGAGCCAGAAGCCTCCTTGAATGTAAAGAGCAGAACCGGCAAATATGGGACCTGCCAGATTGTCGAATGTACTGAAGGCTTGTCCGTTGGCGAACACCAGTGCATCTCCTGTGAACAGAATAAACAACAAATGATTTACATTACATTTCCTTTATAGCTGAAACATGTCTAGCTTTACAATGTGTAAAACAGTTCTGCGCTTCAAAGGAACGACCGACTTTATTGTTCCAACAATTCAATAATTAAGTTTTTCTGTGAATAGTCTGATCAGAACTGGAAAATATTGATGTCATAGCGATAACAGATGCTCCGATTTCCATAAGACTCAAATTTGTCTGTGCATGTTTTCCTGGACCTCCTTTTATGGGTTTGCCTCTCAAGTTCCGAAAACGTTCCTCCAAAGGTTTAAATACAGATATTATTTTCGTCCCGAGAAATAATTGTTTGAGAGACGAGTAGAAATATGGGAGTACTCTAGTGCTATGCAAAGGCATTTTGCTTTCTGTTGTGGATATGTTTTTGCATTTGATAACGCAGTGTTTGTTACATGTGGGTTACTGTTTGATGAAATCTGTCCATTTGATTCAACTCCACGCCTATATGAACTGTTTGTGAATCACACAACTCCATTAAAAAAATTCTCTCAGGTTATAATTGATAGCAAAGAGAGTACAGAGCAAAGGCGGGAGATAGCATTCTCATGTATGTATCCAACAACGTAATAATGTCTCCCTGTCGTGATTAACCATATACAGACATCGACAAAATGATCCTCTGTAGAAAACAGAAAGACTGTTTTGAAATAAAGCTCCCATAGTGACATGTGTCTTCTCAGTTCACATCAAGACAGGTTTGAACAGGCCATGAAAAAATTTCCACTCGAAAGTAAGTTGATACTTGCAGAAAACTTTGGGTGGATCGATAGATAGATGGTTGGATGGATAGATGGATGGATACATATATGGATGCATGGATGATAGATAGATGAATGGGTGCTGGCACACATGCATGCGTGGATAGAAAATTATGTATGCGAGCTATGTGCATCGATTTGTTCACCTCTGTGATAACATGCACTGAATTGAAGTTGATGGCTGACAAATGAAGCGCTTGCATAATCTACAGTAGATCACACTTACAGCTAGCACGCTTTAAACGAATTATCAGAAATAACGAGTGCTGTCATTTGCAGCGATTGATGATCTTTCACTCTACAAATCAGTCCTAAATGTAGCAAACTAATGGATGAAACGAACTATTTTTAGTGTCTGGAAAACGCTCTTACGTCCATATTCAAGACTGAACGAAACGTCAAGTTAGTACGGGTACATTTCACGCTCAGTCCTAGTCCTCACGACAAAACCGTAGAAACAAACCTATTAGTGGCACTTTGGAAGTCTGTGTTAACAAATATACATTCGCACATGCACCGTTGAGCTGTTTTGTACTCCGTGGATGAATGCTGATATTAGTGATGATTGTCCCACTCGAGCCCCAGAGTCAAATGTACACATGTGTATCTCATTGTGTCATCAAGTAAAATATCTACCTAGATACTCGACTTCAAGCTAAAAGTTCTGCGCAAAGTTGACTGTAGCGACTTGTCAATTACTGACGTTTACAAGAAGTATTGCATGGCTAAATTGTCCCTATCAACAGCACTGAATGATCAAACAAAAATTGAGTCATCGATAACATTGGCTACATTTCAGCCCTCTCGAAAGAAGATGAGAACTGATATAGTAGATGAATAAGATGTGGAAGTGCACGTACCTGCATCGCCGGAGTAGCCACCCACAGTGAGAGTGTACCTGTTGTCGGGAGATGCCACCTTGAATGTCGTGTACTCAGCAAACTGCGCTGTGCCATTTGGCCTCACGATGTCCACTCTCAGCTTGTAGTTTAGTGCAGATGTCAGTGCATGAAGTGCATCGTTTCCTGGAATGAAAATAGCATAGACGTTTAACGTCTGGTTTTGTTTTTCCAGCCAGCAAGGATGTTACGAATATCGAATCCACCCCAACCTGGCGCTATGTAAATGGTGAGTTCTGCAGAGGCTGCCTGAACAACTCCCATCACCACAATGTTGTTGTCCTCGCGCTTTAAAGACCTGCTCTAGTAGCATTCATATAGCTGGTCCAAAACGTAAAGTACGTGCCATCTGGGTCTGGCGTTCAGGACGGGTCAAGCCTTTAGAATGAAGTCTGCTGAGCAGCTCCTGCTTCCGCCACATCCACAAAGATCAGCTTCGGCATTGCCTAGCAACCTCCCATAATAATGCAGCCGGCGTATAACATGCTTTCTCAGATCACAGTGTACCTCTTTTTATTGATCGACACCCAAAGCCTGCACTGACTGGCAAGATTCGACACATTCACTTCCTTTCTTAGCACTACACGTTTTGCTGGTCGCGTTGGAGTGAGCGGTATCTGCGTCGGCTAGATAAAGTGCAGAGATTTCAGGACTTTTTGTTTAGCGGATTACCATATCTGGACGATGACAGCAATGGAAATGTTCTCAGTCAAGAGTAGTGATTTGTGAAAGAAACTACAACGCCTACGTGCTATATTCAGATTGCTGAAGGTACATTCGAATGGGAAATTCCAATAATTTCCGAAGTGCATCAATGATAACTTTTAGATTCGGTAACTTCTCCTGTTGGAGATGAGATGACATATCGATAGTTGTTTTTCCTCCTATGATAACTGAATCAAAAATCAAGTGAATTATTCTCTTTGCCTATCCTTCGACTGCCCTTTAAAATATTAAAATACTGTCCACTATAATATATTGTTTGCAGGGTTGAGCAACCACAAAT
>JAWQFJ010000008.1:57500-77500 GCA_034096865.1 Theodoxus fluviatilis
ACAAACCCTGCGTTCCGTTGCACTCTGCTTCATCTGTGCTACGATGAAGCAGCCTCAAAAGTTTTGATTGGTTGGTTTTATTTAATAACTTTAAAAGCATAGTATCATCAAAAGTACAGGGTTTTGGAGGCCCTCTTTGAATACACGAATCCCCAATATTATTTCACACTCAAATGTATCACTCTTGATCGAAGAAACGACTTAATAAAAGTATTAGGGTCGAAAATCTTTCATACACAATCTTTGGTGACGTTTCACCCAGTGGCAGAGGTCAACTTCCTGTCAAGGTCGCGCAGCAGCTCGAGCGTCTCAGAAGGCGCTCTAACTGCTTCACACTAGAGTGCGCCACTTGCTGTGCCTAGCAACGGTGAAACTACAGAACTCGTAGCCGCATTTGATTGGCTCATACTAAACAGAACTAATTGGAAGTCACTCCACGGACTTGCACGGTAAACATGCTTCGAACCATGGAGTTTATATACCTGGGAAGTGACACGCATGCCGATTGCTGTCAAATTTCGAAGAAATAAATGTTTTCGTGCTCTCATCACCGTGGCAGAGTGGATTGTATGTCTTGGTTTGATATAGGTGGTAAACGTCGGCATTTATACCCATGAGTGTAACGATTTAGCAGACGACACACGTTTAGGGATTCCCTTGACCTTCCTCTATGACTTGTGATGATTATCTCTCTTTTGTTATTAATGGATTTTCGTTCCTAATGCGTTTATGAAGTTGTCTATTCGATCAAGAGGGATATAAATGAATGTGAAATTATTTAGGGGATTCTTGTATCCAAAGAGGGCCTCCAAAACCCTCTACTTTTAATGGTAACGTGCTTTAAAAATAATTAAAGAAACCGACCAATCGAAACTCCTGAGCCTGCTACATCATAGCAGAGATGAAGCAGAGTGCAACGGAACGCAGGAAAAGTCCTCTTTGAGATATTTCAGACGCCAGCCTTCCCATCATTCTCTTCCTTCGCTGTTCCCTGTAAAAACAGACTTTGACGAAGTCATGCCTGCCACACAGCCTGTCTGGTGTTACTGCGACATGTTTCCCTCAGTCGGAAATGACACGACGCTGCTGATCGATTAGCATCCCAGAGCTAGGACCGACTTCATTGTTCATCATTGCCTGAGTCAGTCTTGTTCTCCGTGTAGTTGTTCCTACATATTTAGCGGTGTCTAACAATTGCATTAGAGGTTATTTGGGTCTGCCATTTTTCACCCAAATTATGCCCTGTACTCATGATCATGGTGGATGATGGATGCGTTTCACCATCATCTGGTTTAGAGTTCTAACGAAGAGAGGGCATAGCCTAAGACTCTCTCTGGGTGAACAACCAGCACAAGTGCCCAAGTGGCTGGAAATGAACTAGTGTATTTACAGATGCTGCAAATGCGTACACTTGCTTGAAATATCCTTTGCTAATATAAGAATCTCTGGGATCTGCCATATAAACATTTATTATTTACACACGATTATTACAGTAATACTTTGCCAACCTTTAGTTCTGGGGGTAAGAGGTAAAAATAGAACCGCCACGTTTCTCTGCGCGATTCATAAAAGGCGAATAACTCGGGCAATGGTGTCTTGACTTGCGGTCACTCTGACCAGCTCTTGTAGTGTCTGTAGACAAGGGCATTGCCTAACCTAGACAGTGTGATAGGCCATAACACTTTTCTCATCTTTCTCTTCTCATTGTTAACTAAACCCATTCCGCACTCTTTCGCTCAGTCTCATCCCATCTTTGTCTTCAGCTAACCCATTAACTCTTACGTAGTTAGCAAGTTTTTGGATTATGCATTTATACATGTTCATGCGCAAACTCATGCACACAAAAGCACGCACATATTTATATAAGCTCACGCATCTGCACAAACACATGTGCGCTCACGTGTAAATACACGCATTCTCGTGTGAGCATACAAACAGTCGCACACAAGACACAGTCGAGCGAACAGACAATCACACGCATTTGCACACACGCGAGTGCATGCACACGCTCGCACACAAAGCACACACAGACCCACATACACACACACACAGAGAGAGAGAGAGAGAGAGAGAGAGAGAGAGAGAGAGAGAGAGAGAGAGAGAGAGAGAGAGAGAGAGAGAGAGAGAGAGAGAGAGAGACAAACACACACACACACACACACACACTTTTTCAGGAACCAAGATTTTCTTCTCATGAGTCGAGGTTTCTTCACCAAGATGTGCTGCATATCTTGGTGTGATGATAGATGAGGACCGTTGCGTGGTACTATGCGTGAATCGAGTTATCTCTTCCTCCTACTAGCATCTGCGACGTGTCTCAAGTAGTGGGCAATACCTCAAAGTAAAATCAGCAGCAACTCTTGTGCTGACATGAGTGATGTCGAAACTAAACTATTGCAATAGCTTGCTACTAGGTAAAACAAGGGGTCAGCTCCTAAAGCTTCAACAAATTCAGAACACTGCGGCTCGAATAGCTAAACGCCCGCCTTGTGGTTCTAATATGACTTTCACTGGTTGCCCATTTGCTATCTCACTGTATACCAAACAATGTGCCAGGCATTCAGTTGTGGCAGCAATATGGCCAATATATATCTGACTGAACTTGTCAGGAGCTGTGTTTTGGATCACATCTTCGATCTTCGTGTTGGTCAATTATCTATGCTCCATGCCACAACACAAGGAATCTAGAGAAGAAAATTTTTTTTTACAAATATGGGCCGAGACTCTGGAACTATAGTCCAGAAAGCAAAAATGTCTTCATCCCTAGGCTGTCTGATGGCCCATTTGTTTAATACTTAAATATGTTGAACACCTCTAGCATGCCCTTGGGTGTGAGACTGGCTCTATACAAGAGCCAATAACACGCATACAAACATACACACAAACACGCACACGCGCACTAACACCTAGCATATAAATAAAATGTATGGGTCTGAACACGTATCATGAGAGTTAGAAAGTCTACATTTGATTTCAGTGACAGCCCTGCAATCTTTGTACATTCATTTGTATTGGTGTCTCACTTTTTTCTTTATGATTCTGTGATGTCAAATCCAAGCATACACACACCCTTTTGTTGATCCAAATGATGAAATACATGTAATACTGGCATGATTACAGAGCAACCCAACCCTCACTCCCATGCCCCCTTCCCAAATCCCCAGCAAGGGTTAGAGGTACAAATAGCCCCATCGAATCTTCCTGCTTTATTCATAAAGTCGGAAAGCTTTGAAAATCGAGTTTTATCCTACCATTACTCGAACCAACTTACGTTATTTGGACAGTCGGTGCTCTCACGTAGTTTGAAAAGGCTGATGGGCTGCAAAGTCTAATCTGACCATCCATCCACCCTCTAAATTTAAGTGAGATAGTATCTGCAGACATGCATCACTGTCGTTCACAATTGATTGTTCACGGAATATTAGGAAGACGGATGTGTTTTGTCCTTAACTGATGTTCAAATGGACGTAAATCGTCCTTGTTATGTGCATGTGAACGTCTCTCCCACAGATATATGTTTTCTGGACAAAAGACGACACTTACCCAGGTAGTAATCTCCACTGCGAGGTCCAAAGCCTGTAGCATACTCGGAGTAGAGCTGGTTGAACCCAGGGCTGAACGAATCTCTGTTAAGAATCACCTGAAGCAGAAAAGAAACTTAAACAAAACGATTCCCCTGTTTTTATTACACATAATTTATGAAAGGTCACTCGCAAAGTATGCTGAACATTCAACAAAGTAGTCTGACACTTTACAAGTTTCATTTGGCGGTTGTTGATCCTGTCATTCAACACCCCAACTTACGTGACTAAACGGTGCACTACAAATAAACTGCCGCTTCGTTTAAATCCATGGACTACTTAATGGCTTTTTAGAGAACGTTTCTCGGTCTTCTTTAAGACCATGCTTTTCAAATGTTTGTGGTGCATTGAGCATGACTATTCATGCAAGAGATGAGGTTTAAATGTAATGTCACGCTTTTGTTTGATCTCAGTTTAAGCATTTATCATATGCTCTCTGTTGATCCAAAATGCGTAACAGTACATGTATAATAGAAAGAATACTGTTATGAATGCTCAATCACCTGTCGACGTAAACCGTTGGCAATTTATAGGTTATGACACAAAAAAGTGTAGAAGCTTCAAAAGTACGACACTAATCGTTCGACTGTTTGCGTTTGTGTACATCTTCGCACTAACATTCTCTGTGTGTTTTTAAAGTTGCCTTTCCATTATAAGAAACAGCGATCTTACTGACCTTTTTTTCCACGCATCACATTATAAGTTTTGGTGCAAGCTTAAGTTGTGCCACTACTGTAAGTAGGTTATGGGTGAGAATGGAACAGCTCTACTGTATTCACTTTAGGAGCAAATATTACTTGAATTCTCATGACTTGTTGAATAATGTAAGCAGTAAGAGTAGTAAATATAGAAAACTCATATTGCAATAGACTGACCTCACTTGATTTTTTGCTGCACTGGCAAATCGTTCATGCAACGTTTGTTCCAATGCCTGGTTTTGTCGTAGAAGGATTGCCACACGTTTAAGTGTTTTTTGCAATCTCTCCGCGTTCTTTAATGTCATTGTTTTGAGAACAGTTGTCTTCTGTTACTAATGGCTGCTGCAATCGCTTATTTCCCCCTTACAAATAATAAACACATCCTGCAAACCCAGAAACAAATTAGAACGCCAGTGTTTATAAAAGTCAGGCATTTATTAATAAATTACATAGAATAAACACACACATACACATGCGCGCATGCGCGCGTGTGTGTGTGTGGTTGTGTGTGTGTGTGTGTGTGTGTGTGTGTGTGTGTGTGTGTGTGTTTTCTCTTTTGCTGGAGACTGTTGCCAGTACACAATTGCCCGATTCTAAACGCTATTTGAAATGCGCTTAACAGTGACAGCTATGTTTTATAATATGCATTGATTATCTCATATACTCGCGTGTCTATTAATAAGCTCTGATACATATTAGTGGAAGTGATACACTGCGTGCATAATATACAGAAAACAATGGGGGACATGCAACATTTTCTTTACAAACTTATTGAAAAATAACAATACTTAGCACTTTTTTGCACAATTTCTTTCCGTCCTGTATTACCTACTGCATGTCTCACATTCTTTTTGTTTCCTGCTAACGTTTTTCTTTTTTCTTCGTACACCCTTTTCTGTGTCTGCATATTTTTCATCCTATGATGTGCCATAGTTTTGACATTTGAGTGACACTGGATTTCCTTAAATAACCTGGAAAAAACTGGCGGAAGAGCACTTGAAATGACATGAAACATTGGAGGATCATATCTGGTCTGTGTCATCGGACAATTAATGAGATCATCATACATGCTCATGAATGCCGCAAGTCGTGCTGTCTACAAAGTAAGTTTTTTTAATCATCTGTTGAGCTTTTCACCTCCCTTTTGAGGCCCTTTTCAGCTGGTAAAGTTGCTTGCAAAACGGTTTCCACTCAGTCTAATGGGCTGACCTAGTGCTAATCCAGCGTTACCGAGAAAATAAAACAGTCATCCCAGAAACTTGTATAGCGACACTGTCTCTTAAATCATAATCAGGCTGTGGGCCTTTTTTTAATAGCATCTGACCCTTGCCTTTTTTGCGCTGGTTTCTACTAAAGATGCATATTTTCTAATCTAGGTTTTAAGCCTTAGTGTTAATGTTTGTGTAACATGCAAAATAAACATAATATACAATCAGACGTTTTGCTGGATGTGCATTGGATATATTGTGGTAGCAGAAGTCATGCTCAGAGGAACAGCCATTACAACTGTAATTTCTTCAATGCACCAGCGAAATGATAGATCTGTGTGTCAGCTCGGATGCCTATAAGTTCAATGCAGAAATCGAGCGGCACTTTCTTTGAAACGAATAACAGTTAAGTCGGATCATATTCAAAGTAATTATTTCTTCATACTAAAATTAAAACATGCGCATCCAAAGTCACGAAGATACGAGACGAGCATCAAAATCAAACCTCACCGTTGCATCTTCAATACATCTGACGGAGATTGGCGTCTGGCCATCGGGGAAGATTGTGGACACTCGATCTCCAGTTTCTCCTCTGTCAAACAGGTCCTTGCAGTCTGTAAATCGATGAACCAACGCAGAAAAAACAGTTTCAAGGAAAGAGCTTCTGATCAAGAGAATAAGTTCATCTTATTTTCTCTGCATATCAAGCTTATAAACCTGTGATAATGTTGATTATTTGGCACCTTTATGTCACAGCATATGCCGTAAATTACGAGCTGATTTTTTTTAAATTCCTACTTTCCTTTTACAAAGTTCTCTTTAAATGTTTGCGTTGTTTCATTTGTATAAGAAATTCCCTCAAGGCTTCACTTGTTATACACTTAGCAAGTTTTGATCGTAAGGACAAGACAAAGACACACAGCTTCTGTCACCCTGAGACAGAAACGCTATAGTTTCACTGATACAATTTCAATTGGGGGTTTTCAGCATGGCGTGGCACCATTCCACACTTTCTAGATTTTGTTCCTCCGACAGCTGATGGGTACCCAACTGCTTGTGACCTTCTTTACTCGAATTTCATCATGGAGGATTATTTTTGCACTCCCCGATCCAGTATTTAGTTCCGTCAGAATCATTTCGTACGTTGTTCTTGGTTCCGCTCGGATTACATCCTCCTCAGCTGAAATGTTTTCAGGGGTAACTGCAGTGGCAGGGCGCCCAGAGCGGGGATCATCTTCAAGAGATTCTTGTTCAGTTCAGTCCCTTGACCGATTTGGCCGTCGGGGGGATATGAGGGATGATGAGACAGCAGTCCTCCTCCATTCGGGTCTGTTCTGGGCCGTCGCGAGCAGCTCTTCCATAGAGAGGGAGGTCCATTCCATCACATTGTCAGTCCAGCTCTTCTTCTGTCGGCCGCGACGACGCCCACCCTCTAATGTTCCCTGAAGTATGGTCTTGCACAGGGAGTCGTGTCTGGTAATGTGACCAAACCAGGCAAGCTTGCGTCGCTTGACGGTTGCCAGTAGGGGTTCCTGAGGGCCCATGAGTGCCGCTGTCATGTTCCGCACGTACTCGTTAGTCTTGCGCTCCAGGTAGGAGATGCGGAGCAATCTGCGCAGGCATTTCATCTCGAAGGCCTGGATCCTTCGCTCCGTGTCAGCGTGTAGCGTCCAGGTCTCACAGCCGTAGATGACGATGGAGACCACAAGGGACTTGTAGAGCCTGTACTTGGTGGAAAAGCTGATGGAGCTGCTTGTCCACAACCTGCTTAGTCTGGCCATCGCTGAGGTTGCCATGGCGATTCTGATGCGGACCTCAGCTGTACTAGTGCCGTCCTTAGACAGGGTTGCTCCTAAGTACTTGAAGCTGCTGACCTCTTCTAGTTTCTCACCGTTCATGGTGATGTCTGCACTGGTGTCGTATGTGCTGTTCATCATCGTCTTTGACTTCTCCGTGCAGACCTCCATTCCGTATGCTCCCGCTCTTTTTGATAGACTGTTGGTGAGCTCTTGTAGCTCGCTGTTACTTCCACCCATGAGGTCTATGTCGTCAGCGAATCTCAGGTTGGAGATGGGTCTGCCGCCGATGGAGATGGAGGTGTGGTGGTCGTGGAGAATTTCCCGCATGATCTGCTCGAGGAAGAGGTTGAACAGGACCGGGGAGAAGAGACATCCCTGGTGGACGCCTACTGAAGTCCTGAAGAACTCTCCAATCTGTCCGTCGAGGAGAACCGCGCTGTTGGCGTTCGAGTAGAGTTCTTGGATGACTTGCACCAGCCCTTCGTCTATGTTAAACCATCTCAGGACTTGCCAGAGGCCGTCATGCCAAACACGATCGAACGCTTTCTTGATGGTGCGATAGTTCCGGCACTGCTTGAGGTCGCCCTTCTTTGGTAGGGGGATGTCCAGAGACTGGATCCACTCCTGGGGCCACTTCTTCTCCTCCAAGATCTTCTGGCACAGTGCCGTCAGTGCTGCAGTCGTTGCCTCTCCTCCATGCTTCAGCAGCTCAGAAGGGACGTTGTCCACCCCTGGAGACTTCCCTGCCTTCAGACTTTGCACTGCCTCCTCTACTTCGGCCTTGAGTACGGACGGACGTGCATCATCAGCATCCGGGCGGGGGGTGTTCTGAAGGAGACTGGGGTCTGGTTGAAGCGGATAGTTGTAGAGGTCGTTGCAGTACTCTGTCCACCTGTTCAGGACTGCGGCACTCTCGGTCAGGAGGTTTCCGTCAGTGTCTGTGATAACACTGGCCTTGAGCTGGCTGGTCTTGGTGAGGGTTTTGAGGGTGCTGTAGGCCTGTTTACTATTGCCTGTGGTCATCTCCTTGTCGATGATGTTGCACTGCTCTTCAATCCACTCCTCCTTAGCCTCTTTCATCCTCTTCCTCACTTCCCTCTTCGCTTTCTGATACTTTGTCCTGGAGTCCTGGCTGTTGTACTTTTCATGCCTTAGCTCTCTTCTTCTGTCGCAAAGGTCCAGGATCTCGTGCGTCAGCCATGGCTTGTTCTTCCTTCTCTCTCTCCCAAGAACTTCTTCGGCCGATGACAGCAGGACTTCTCTGATGTTGTTGGTGAGCGTATTGATGTCACTGTCTATGCTGTTCAAGGCCGCGAACTTTCCGCCTATCTGGGCTTGAAACATCTCTGCTGTCTCTGGGTCTTTCAGCTTCTCAAAGTTGAATCTGATGCGAGGGTTCTTGGTGATACGTCTGTTCTTCAACTTCAGCTTGATGGTGGTGAGCACTAGAGATTCTTGGCCCAGTCGAAAATGAGTAAACCACAGAAAAACGATTGCTCGCGAAGGAGTAGATGCCCGTATGCCGCATTCAAGAACTTAAACCTCTGTGCTTGAGAAAAACCAGCTTTGAAGTGATGAAAAAATATTTGCACGAATGTGCTCGCGATTAAGGTTCTTGGCTCTCCAACAATAAAGGAGTGTGTGTGTGTGTGTGTGTGTGTGTGTGTGTGTGTGTGTGTGTGTGTGTGTGTTTTTGTGTGCGCGTGTAAGTGTGTTTAGGTGTGTGTGTGTGCCAATCACTCCCTGAGGTACAGACCATTGAAAGGAAAGGGGTAAGATCTAGTTTCAGGCAACCAGTGTTTATATTGCATCGTCGCAAAAATTTTGTACGTGACCCTCGTATACTAGTAAAATTTTACCAGTCACTCTTCCCACGTAACTCCCCACTCAAACACACACACACACACACGAGCGCGCACACACACACACACACACACACACATACACACCTCTTACCAACCCCATTCACGCACCTCTCAAAACGTATCTCAGTCTCCATTCCAGGTACCTGATTATATTTTGACAAACCAACAGCTACCAACACAGCTACTAAATTTACCTCTACCCATGCCTTGTGTGCCAAATCTACAGAAATGCTGATAGCAATTCTCTGCAGCTCTCTGACAACACTGCTCACATACGAAAGGCGAGCGTCCAACCAAGGCAAGAAGTGTATAGTGGAAATTTTCCACATACAACTTCCACGAGTATTTTATGGCAACTTCATCCCCTCTCCCAGCAACTATCGACTAGATGGTCATATTTTGTTAGTTTTTTTCTCACGTGCTCATAAAATGATGATGATCATGATGATGATCATGATGATGATGATGATGATGATGATTATAATGAGGAGGAGGAGGAGGATGATTGTGGTGGTGATAGTGGTGACGATGACGACGATAATGACGAGCAATTCCTTTAATGCAGAGGTTTACTGACCTCTCGGATTTGGCAAAGGTGTAGTTGGTGGTGCTGTAGTCGGTGCCGCTGTTGTTGCACCCTCGAGGCAAAGTCTCAAATCATCTACAAAACTTTGGAAGTGATCTTTGATCCTGCAAAAGTAATAAGATTTCCACAGGTGAAACAATCTTCCACTTTGTTCATCCTTGAACACTGACTAATATTATCACACCGAGACTGACTGTTAGACCTAACATCTTTGCCGCCAAGCATTTTAAGTCCAACCACTTGGAAATACCCTTTCTGTATTAACACCTTTTTCAAAAGTACGTTGCATACATTGAGCACAAAATAGGATTATTTTTATCAAACAGTGCAGAGCCACATTAACATCTGCATTTTAAAATCTGGCTTTGCCGTACCCCCAAACTAACCTGGCTGGTTTTCAACGAGAAGAAGGCTTGACATAATGAGAGGCGTGTACGCAAAGACTTAGCTCCAGAGGCACAAAGTTGGTCAAGATACTATCGCCAACTTTAAAGTTGATCTTAAGGATTCGGCTGTTCTTGTACACTAATCCATAATCAACAGCGCTATCATAGTGGTCGGACGTGTATGGCATATTACCCATTCTGTCTTTTTTTTAAAACTCCCGTTCAAATTATGAAGTGATGCACTTTACATAGATGAATCAAAACGTGCCCGAAGTGGTTGACATAGCTGTCTAGGAAGTTACGGTATGTAGCATTTCTGAGGAAATGACTATTCTAAATGCGCATTGCCATCTCCATCTTCGAAATTTCCGTGAATATTCCAGTTGCCAGTCTTGGCATAAAGTCGCCACATAGCAGTATCAACGCACCGGCATATTCCTCTTGCAGTCTAGGTAACTCTTCCTCTAAAACCAACACATTACATTTTATAACCTTACCACTGTAATACAGGAAATTATTCGATGGGATGTACACACGGATTATTATAAAATCAGTTGTGAAATAGATATGTACTCTTAACATCAACATGTTGTCATGAGGGCACTTTAAATCAGAGACTCGGTGGGCGAGCAAACCTCACCAGCATAACAGCACTACCTAACCTGTGGCCAAAGTACAACAGTTTCACAGTCGGGGCATGGAATATTACATAGTCAACACATACAGAATTAAAATCCAAGACTGGATTCGTAAATGTCTCTAAAAGACAACAAATGTCAAATGGCGAAATATAGTCCCAGTAACCTGGCTCGCCAAGCTTCAAGTTATGACCTTGTATATTCCAGCTGGCTAATCTTTGGCAAGGCTGAACCAGCTCAGTGCACAGCCAATAAGAAACAAATAAACATGCACGGTTGTGCAGTCCAGCTTCTAAAGCAATCGTGATGCGTCGTCGTCGGGACCGTCATGTTGGGTTTTCCACATCCGGCGTGCCGGTGTCAGGTTGTGCCTCTGCGTTCTGTCGCAACCTGCCCCGCCATACACCCCTGGATGTCTGAGGCATGTTGGCGTCCAGAGTTTCGCCAACACCCACATTTGCTGCATCCCTCACATCTAAAGTACGTTCTTCTGCTCCTGTATTTGTGTATCCCTCATTCCGCACACCCTCCGCAGCTCCTCCCCCCCCCCCCTTCTTCGGTCTGCAGTACTTGCCCTCGCCGTCTCTCAGAACCCACGCAAGCGTAGAGCTTAGTGAATGCGATCGTCGATGATGTCCCGTTTCCTCGTGCAGTCGATGCTGGTCGGCGTTTCCGCTTGTGCAGGGGCGTCGTCTCGCTGGGCACGTGCATCCTGCGCCGGGAGAGTTGGTAGTGACGACTGCTTTTGATCAGTCTCCCTGTGTAGATGGTAGCTTGTTGCAGAGGGCAGAATCAGCTTTGAGAAGTGTTTCGAACTCTCTCCAAGGAAAAATCGGATCTAAAAGTCCTCTGCTGCACGGCATCGTCCCTTCATGGTCATCAAGCTCACTGCCACCAATGTGCTCAACTCCTACACTGTCTCTACACGTTTTTATCATTTCATAGATTTGGGGAGGGGAGATGCTTTCTGTCAACTGAACGGTATGATGTTCCTGGTGTTCCATAGTCTCTGTCAAAGGTGCTTGACTCTCTACCTGGACTTCCTTTGTTCTTATCTCTTCCTGGAGGCTCGCTGTTCTGCCAATTCGATGTAGATTTGTCCTGTTCTCTCGTTGTCTCCATGCGCATAATATAACACTTCCTGTCTCGCTTCTGCCTACTTTGTCTATCTTGCCATCCACTGAAGTGGGCCTGCTCTTGACGCCGTCGTATACTAGTCAGAGTTCTTTATTCAGTCATTCTAGGCCTGCAACTTGAAGTTACGCCTTTCCACGTTTTCGCAATGCACCTGCCATGTTCTTTCGTTTCTTTCATTATAGACAGCCTTTTGACATGCTGATCGCTCATCAATTTCACATATTTGTTGCAAGGAAGCCACATCAGTACCAAGGATATCCAGGCGGCTATTAATAGTTTGTTCCATCCATGTGCGTCTCGGTTCAGCGTCCCATTTCTTGATCTTACCCAATCAGACTTTTCCGGCCGATACTGAATCGGATACCAGTTGGGATCAGTTTCCATTTCTTCTAGATGCACTCTATTGCTATGGACAGGCCCCGAGTTGTCATGTACATCGCCTGCTAGAATAAGTCAAGTAGAGAGATCATGTAGGTTGACACAGGGGGAATGGGGTTTCAAGTCACACATCACTAGGTGTGTCAATGAGAAAATCATCCCAACCGAGAAAGAGAGAGAGAGAGAGACGGGAGGGGGGGGGGGGGGGCGGGAAGAGGAAAGGGAGTGAGGGAGTGGAGTGGAGTGGAGCGGAGTGAGTGAGTGAGGAAGCGAACGAGCGAGCAAACGAGCGAGCGAAAAACTGTGTGTGTATATATATATATATATATATATATATATATATATATATATATATATATATATATATGTGTGTGGTTTGTGTGTGTGTGTGTGTGTGTGTGTGTGTGTGTGTGTGTGTATTTGAGTGTGTGTGTGTGTGTGTGTGTGTGAGAGAGAGAGAGAGAGAGAGAGAGAGAGAGAGAGAGAAGGGGTAGCAGACGGACAGACAGACAGATCGACAGACCCACTGACTGACATGCTGGTTCACTGATAGACATACTAACAGTCACGCAGACAGACAGACAAAAGTACAGGCAGACACTCAAAGTTTAAGTGGACACAGAGTTGGGGGATTGCTTAGTTTGGAATATATAAAGTTGGAATTGTTCCTGGAGGCTGCAGTTTTTCTATTATAACGTTTAAAGTATAGTGCTCATGGATACGAAACTAATCAAATTTTGGTTCGTGACATTTGCTGATAACATTCTAATGGAGATGTTATTGTTGTTGTTGTTTGGTGGAGTGTTTTGTTTACAGTTTCCAGCAAAGTTTAGTGCGTCGATTGCATCGTTTTCCTGATGAGAAAAATCGAAAGAAAACAGAATCTGATCAGGTCTGCACATGTCCTTGTGCATGGAGCTGGAAACATTGTTGGTTAAGTAGGAGGCTTGTTACCAGTTCGTTTAGGGCATAGACGAAATCATCTACAGTTTCTGCAGCATATGATAATATCGCTTACCAGAAGTACGGTGGATGCACGCTTATTGCGTAAACGACATCCAGAGAGCAGAAGTAGCTGGTTGCGTGCCTGGATGTATGTGTGCGGGGTGGGGGGGGGTTGGAGTGGGGGGTTGGAGGGGGTTTGATTTTCCACTATTTTTAAACACTGATGAGTCCAAAAAGTTTGAGAGAATTCTACTATGAATCACCGATACTTCGAAGTTTAATGCTTCTCTTAAACACATATGCGACGTTTATCACGGCATTCGAAATGTAAATTTTCAATGTATATAATGTCGTTGAGTCTCTGTGGAAGAAGTTACGTCTGTAGACTTTTCTATATTAAGGAATAAACAAAACATAAAAACCTTTGTGTAAGCTTTTGTAATTAAAACGTAATCTGCATGTGGGGCTGTTCCTATCGAATTTAAACATTACCCTTAGTCCTCTTAATGACTCTGTCTCCAAGTTGAAATAAGTATGCTCCTCAGCACTGCGGCAATGGCTGCGTATCTCCACTTCACATCCTCATATTCATCACCTGCCATCTCACTCCCTCCTCTACTTCCACCCTCCATCCGCTTTGTCAGTCTCTCTGCAAGTACAGCTCACTCTACAGTCATCTCGTCATCCTATCAGCAGACTTCGTTTTTGAGAACTCCTGCCTTTGGATCCAGGTATCCACCACTTTTGGTAAGCCCTTTTTCATCCGGACACATAAACAGAGCATTCATCGAGTCCCTTTTTCTCTCTTGTTCATTCAACATCCACATTTCTCCACTCTAGTCTTTTTTCGTCTTGCCTTTGTGTCTTGCCTTGCAAAAGCATTTTGGGACCGATGAAAGTATCACTGTCAGTTCGCAAATATATTGTTTTGTGGGAATAAAACCCTGTTAAAATTATCGCTTTCATTGTGTGCATGGTTTCGATATTGTGTGATTTTTAGAAACTCAAATGTATTCAGATGAAAACAGGACGCTCTGTGTAATAGAGAAAGATCATTCGTAAATAACTCTAACCAGTCAGTGTATCGCGTACGTTAAAAAAGTCATGTTTAAACACAAATGGTGTAGTGTTAACATGGCCTGACCATCCTGGACATCTTTGTGTTCTTTATAAAAGAGACGCATGGAAGTTTTGGTTGACGGGAGTGTATACTCACTGGACGCAAGTCTTGCCTCTCAGACCTCTGCCGCACTCGAAGTCCCTGCCGTACTTCTGTCTGTAGTCCCTCACACACTGACTCAGCTCGCTGCCCTTCCCGTGAAACAATCCAACGGAAGGTCCGCCAGCTCCCATGTTGTCCACACAGCCCACTACTTTGGACTGTGCAGCTACTCCCTCCAGCTGTACAAGAAGCAACAAGGCCGTGGAGGCCAAGAGACCCAGAGACAGAAATCTCGCCATGTTTCCTGGATAGTTACTTCTGCAATGT
This sequence comes from Theodoxus fluviatilis, assembly GCA_034096865.1. NCBI lineage: Eukaryota > Metazoa > Mollusca > Gastropoda > Cycloneritida > Neritidae > Theodoxus > Theodoxus fluviatilis. Next base: position 72,211 of record JAWQFJ010000008.1, read on the forward strand.
CAAACCTTGCCCACTTTTCACGTATATAACACCTTGACGTCACAAATCAATGCATTATGCATACAGCTGAGACTCCTGTCCCGAAGCCCCTGTACTGGACCGGGGGGGGAGGGGGGGGGGGGGGCTCAATGACTTTAACCAATGATAGCCCTGCATCCAAAGGTTCCTAATGGAGGGGGAAATCGAGCGGCAAGCACCATCTGTTGCTTTCTATTATGAATGACTGACGCATTCTCCACAACGCTTCATTCTCAACGTGTAAAAATCATTTAACATAACAAATGACTGTGAAGTGACGAAGAGAGTTTCATTGCGCTGAAGCCCATTGTTTCACTCACTGCTCCCACAGTCAACTATCAAAATGTGACGCACACGACACAGCTGTCCTTATCTGGCAACTGCAAAGTTCTCCAGGTTCTCGCAACCTCTTCGTGGCTGTGTCTTTCGCCTTTCTCACGAGTTGGTCGTTTGTGAAGGGCCAGATCATTCCATTAGTTGTCCTGTTCTGTACACATTCGTGACCTTGAAAAGATGAATCTGCCAAGATTGCGATGAGATGTAATGTAATGTATGCAGCATTATTGATTGCGTTTGCATTGATAGACAGATGAAGAGGCCTAATTGATTAAGGATGTACATGTGTGTGTGCACGTTCGCGCGTTTGCTTGCGTGTGCATGTGCGTGTGTGTGTGTGTGCGCGTCTAAATAAGTGTGCGGGAGACAAACAGATAGACAAAGAGAAGAGAGAACATGTGGGTGTACGTATGGGTGTGTTTTAAAGTATGAGTGAGTGAGTGAGTGAGTGAGTGAGTGAGTGAGTGAGTGAGTGAGTGAGTGAGTGAGTGAGTGAGTGTGAAGGTGGGTGAGGTGGGTAGGGGTGGGGTGAGTGGAGTGGGTGGGTGAGTGTGTGGAGTGGAGTGGAGTGGGTGGGTGAGGTGGGTGGGTGGTGGGTGGGTGGTGTGGGTGAGGTGAGGTGGAGTGGGTGGTGGGTGGGTGAGTGGGTGGAGTGGAGGTGAGTGAGTGGAGTGGGAGTGAGTGAGTGAGCGTGAGTGAGTGAGTGAGTGAGTGAGTGAGTGAGTGAGTGAGTGAGTGAGTGAGTGAGGTGAGTGAGTGAGTGAGTGAGTGAGTGAGTGAGTGAGTGAGTGCGTGAGTGAGTGAGTGAGTGAGTGAGGTGAGTGAGTTGGAGTGAGTGAGGGTGAGCGTGAGTGAGTGAGTGAGTGAGTGAGTGAGTGAGTGAGTGAGTGAGTGATGTGTGTGAGTGTGTGAGTGAGTGAGTGAGTGAGTGAGTGAGCTGTGTGAGTGAGTGGAGTGAGTGGTGTGAGTGAGTGGAGTGAGTGAGTGAGTGAGTGTGAGTGAGTGAGGTGAGTGAGTGAGTGAGTGAGTGAGTGAGTGAGTGAGTGGGTGAGTGGGTGGTGGGTGGGTGAGTGAGTGAGTGAGTGTGTGTGTGTGTGTGTGTGAGAGAGAGAGAGAGAGAGAGAGAGAGGAGAGAGAGAGAGGAGAGAGAGAGAGAGGAAAGACAGAGAAGAGAGAGGGGAGAGAGAGAGTAAGAGAGAGAGAGAGGGAGAGGAGAGAGAGAGAGGAGAGAAAGAGAGAGAGGGAGAGAGAGAGAGAGAGAGAGAGGGAATAAGAAAGAGAGAGAGAGAAGAGAGAGAGACAGGACAGAGCAGAGGAGAGACAGAGAGAGACACACACAGGGAGAGAAGAGACCAAGAGACGACAGAAGAGCGAGAGACAGAAGAGAACAGATACAAGAGACAGAGGACAGAAGAGATCCGAACACAGGGAGAGGACAAGAGACTCAGAGGAGAGTGAACGAAGAGAAGAGACATAGAGAGACAGAGACAAAACAGAGAGAGACAGAGAGACACAGAGAGAGCAGAGACAGAGCCAGAGACAGAGACAGAGACAGAGACAGAGACAGAGACAGACAGACAGACAGACAGACAGAGACAGAGAGAGATAGAGAGGGAGAGAGAGAGAGAGAGAGAGAGAGAGAGAGAGAGAGAGAGAGAGAGAGAGAGAGTTATTTGACTATTCAGTGTGTTGTTGGCCATGAGAACTCGAGCTTCAATAGGCTTCGCATTGCAAAGTTCAATTAGTGGTTGCTGGTGAGGTCAGTGTCTGAACATGGTTTTTTTTTTCAGCTACTGCACCACTCCTACAATCAACTACAACTGTGGCCGAAACAAGCTCAACAGAATTCGTTACTTCGACTCCTTTTGAGCTTTCAACTTGGCAGTCGTCCTTCCCCAGCAGTGTCGTTTCTTCTCCTGAGACGACAGTTGAAGAAGCATCTTTGTTTCCGTCCATAGTGGAGACTGCAACATTCGTGCCATCTACAGAGCAGCCAACTGCTGCAACCTCTCAGTTGGAGATGTCCACCTTTCTGGCAGAAGCTACATCAGGCGGCCTGACAGTGGACAGTTTTACAACCACTTCTGAATTTTTCATGCAAAGATCTAGCTCAGCCTTTTCTCAGGTAGCTTCCACTGTGTTCACCTCTTCGCCAGGTGATAGACTGGAATCCAGCGACGTCTCCCTCCTTATTACTAGCACTGGGGATCTGATTACTAGTTCTGGGGATCTGATTTCTAGTATTTCCACGGCACCTTTGTTACCTTCTGCTGAGACAAGTTCCCAAGCCACCGATATCCTTCAAACCTCTCCAAGCAAAATGCCTGACACAACTTCTGCAGCGCTCTTGATCACGGAAATGTACTCCTGGACTGCTGTAGATGGAGGCAAGGACACACTGGCACCTTCGTCTTTGCTGAACCCCATGGAGTATGTCTCTGCCTGTGAGAAGACATGCGCCGTCGTCTGCAGAACCCCGTCTTCCGCCTCTTTCGACGTGTCCGTGGCAGTGCCGGTAAGTGACGGAGTTTATGGAAGGGCAACGTAAAGCGTAGGGTTAACATGAATAATTGATTAAGCCACAATGATTCATATTTGAAAGACCTAAGCGTGTTTGTACGTGCGTGCATGATTTAACTACTCTAGCAAAATGCCCGTTGCACACTATGAAACAGAGATACCATGTTTCTACTTTCCTGGTTTATTGTGCGGGTGGGGTTTTTTCCCACATAAGAGCATGAGAATATCTCATGAACTCGACGCAGTTTTTGTCCTCCCTCTCAATGTGACTTTTACGAGGGGCAAAGGAAACGGGCTGCGAATATCTCCTCTTCTCTCTCTGTGTGTGTGTGTGTGTGTGTGTGTGTGTGTGTGTGTGTGTGTGTGTGTGTGTGTTTGTGGGCGTGGTGTGTGTGTGTGTGTGTGTGAGAGAGAGAGAGAGAGAGAGAGTGTGTTTATGTGATTGTATGTAAGTGTGTGTGTTTCAGAGAGAGAGAGAGAGAGAGAGAGAGAGAGAGACTGACAACTGACAAATCTTTTATTCCATTAGGCAGAGGGTGTAATCGAAACAGGTTACCAACGACAAACAACCAATAACAACAACACAGAAAATCGCGCAAAATAAAAGCGATTTCATCACATCACTACTATTACAAAAGTCTTGCACAGAATAAGGCTTGGAATATAGCAACAGTCAATTTCAGCACATGCAATGCTGCGGCAATACTGAGAAAACAAACCAGTGCAATGCGTGTCTACCTCGTGATGATCTGAGGAATCTTCGGAGGGGAGACTTGTCCTGTGGCTTGCTAAGTCTCTCCCGCGACTTCCTTTCCTCCGTTTGTCGATGCAGCAGGACCGACAGAGGTGGAGACTTGCAGTGAAGGCCCTATGCTCCGACCGGAGCGAAGAGGACTAAGTCAAGCAAAGGTAGTACAGTCGATTGCCAGCAGGCTGAAAATCGTGCCGGCTTTCTTCACATTTGAATCATGATGGTGGCGAACAAAATCTTTGACTGTTCACGAGGCAGGGCTTGGAGTAGTGTTGCCTCGCTCACGCTGGTGGAAGGCAGGACTCGCGGAAACAGTTGTCTAAGTGCTTCGTACTGAATTCAAAGGATTTCTGGCATTCTTTTCGACAGTCTTCTCGAATCCTTCACAACGTCTTTTGTCGCTTTGGCGAAAACTCTTTCCAAGTCTCGAGTGGAAAATCCACAGCCCTCTCTCTCTCTCCTCGTGGGGGGATTTTCATGCTCCCGCACTTGGACTCTGAACGTTTCACAGGTACAGCGGCTGCTGTTGCTAGCACTTCGCAGGACTCATCAGCCGACCCACACGTCTGACTCGCTGGTCAACGCGTGAATCCGTACTCGCCGTCTCACGTGCACGTGAGACTCCGGCCCTGCAAGCACGGGGCGCTAGCACATCCTCACTTTCAAAAAATTGGTCTTTCTTCCCAAATTGTCAACGTCTTCTTTTGCGCGCTTTGCCAAAGGGACGCAAGAAGTTGCAACACTGACCTCTGTTTAACGACACCCTCTGGCGCTGCTGGGTCTCGGCTAGGCTGGCTTGGGGGCTGCGTCCGCCAGGCAGTTCTGGCTATTGATGCTAGTGCGATGGTTGGTAGTTTTTCAGGGCTTGAAGCGAGCACGACGACGGTGTTGTTGTTTTGGTTATTTACCTCGTCTGGGTGGACCTTCCAAGGATGTCAGCCACTGAGGTTTGGAGAAAGAGTATCGCCAGAATAGACTTCCGCAGCTGCTGGTAGTCCAGTAACTCGGCATGGTGGGCGCCAATTTTTGTTAAAATTCGTAACTTTGTGCGAGAGATAGCTCGAGTACGTACTACATGCTGACCAGGAAGCAGGTCACTCGAGAGAGAGAGAGAAGAGCGAGAGAGAGAGACGGACGAGAGCGAGAGAAGAGAGAGAGAGAGAGAAGAGAGAAAGAGCCAGAGAGAGAGAGGAGGAGAGATGAGAGAGAGAGAGAGAGAGAGAGAGAGTAAAAACTAAAGAACAGCCAATATGGCTGGATTACTCTACATCTTTATTAAAAGCGCACAACTTTGCTGAAATTATCAGTTCATATCGTAGGGGTTGTGGATGTTTGAACATTTATTGTACGAAGTATGCATAACTTCTGAAGTTGTGATAGATTTTGCAGTTACATTAACCTATCAACATCTAAGTCTCTGAAAAGTCTGGCAAAGGTACTTTTCTGCGTTTTCTCCAAACCTTTTCTCCTGAATCTTACCTTCACTGCTTGTGCCATTTATTTGGTCTTTCAATTTATTTTTAAAAGTCCTGCTTTGCGTTTCTCATTGCATTCATTTGACGTTTTCAGACCGTCAAGAAGAAGAAAACTCGCATTGCAACGGAGGCCAAGTATGCCGTACCCATTGGTGCTGTCTCCTGGTCTGTGATTCTCATTGTTCTCCTC